>SNQJ01S0000081.1:235791-252000 GCA_010110895.2 Picea sitchensis | reverse complement strand
AGTATGTGTTAAATGTTGCTTCCGCATGAACATGTGTATGAGTAGATTATTGATGTATGTTTAATTGCATTAGATAGATATATATTTATAAGTGTGAATACTAGATGTTATCTCTATCTTTCGGTTAAGTTTTATATGTAATTATTTCCGCAAAGTTACTCGGTGGCATGGCCTGGCCTATTGTTTAAGGTCGGGCATGTGACATAAACAGTATCCGAGCAGTAAAGGAAAGGTTAAGGTAGTTTGGGTAGCATTACCTGACAGGGGTCAGTGGTCGAGGACGTTACAAATTGGTATCAGAGCCATGGTTTCGACACTGAGACTAGATGGGCCATGTTAGTGGTTAACGAGACAAAGATTTCAAAGTGAATTGTTGTCTGAAGCGACAAAATTTGAGGTTCAGAGCATCCCTGGGTGCAAGGAGTGCGTCGACAGAGTCTTTGACTCAAAAACTCAAGAGAGGGTGAAAATCTCGAAGCCTGAATAGTCGAAGTGATTTGTAGCCATCGATATGTGGTAGACACGTGTTGACAGATCGTCGACTTCGGGTGAAAGCACTCTGAGAGAAAGCGAGTGTGGAGAAGTTGAAACTTCCGAAGCCTAAAATTCTAGAGTGACGTGGCATGATGATGTCATCGAGAATGACGTGGATACATGGTATGTGTTCCACATGTCAGTGGGTTTCAGACCCATCAAAGTTTGAAATGTCATTTGGAATGTGACATGTTTCACCCATCTGATTGGGCCACGTGTTAGCAGCTAGTATTCCACCACGTGGCACTATGTTTGAGCATGGTTAGTGGGCCCACACTGGCATTGATCACCATACACCAATATCCACGGCCAAGAGGCATTGTGAGGACCCAAGTTGCACGTGAGTTCATTCCCCAAGGCGGTCCCACAATCCAAACCATGATTTTACCAGGGGGTTATGTGTCAACATCGGAAGAATTGTGTGACAAAATGTGGGTTACTCCAAACTGCATATGCATGCCCCCATAATTTGAAAGGCATTAAGTGATGTGATTATTTGGTATCTTAGTTCAAGTACAGAAACCGTGGGTCCAGTGGACGCGTGGCACCAGTTGTGAAGTTTAGAGACTTGACACTCCAGAAGAATGGTTCATAAGGGAACAAAAGGAATAACTTTCAAAAGTTTAATAACACCAAGGTGACGAGACGTAATGATGTCACCAAAGGTGACATGGAAGTGTTTGGATATTAATGGTTCGGGGTGTTGGGGATGTGTGGATGTGAAATCCTCCGAAGCTCCGAAGCTCCGAAGTCTTGGACCTCAGATGCTTGAGGTTCCATAGTGAGTGCTAGTCATGGGATGTTGGGTAGTCATGGACTGTTGATCCACCCTACTTCATGAGTTCGTCAATCTGGTACTCCGATAGATTTGTTGTGATGTGCTTTGAAAACATCCGAAGCCGGAGGCCCAAAGTCCAGAATAAGAACCTATCGACCTAGCACTTGGCCACAACCCATGGTTGCATGGTTTGGTGGCTAAGAGAAAGGGGCTAGTGCCCGAAAATTATTGCAGCACAAAGAAGAGCTCAGAAAGAAAAGATCCGCGGGGATTCTTGATTGATCGAGAACCGCAAAATGAAATCTGAAAGTTTTCTTTGAATCATATTGGTTTATGAATACTGTGGAATTTGTTGAGGACTAATGGTCTGACAAATTTTGGTTGACTGCACATTGTATTTGCAGAGTTAACGATTGTTAGAACCAAACAAAAATTTTCCACGGTGCACCTAAATGGAGGCACAAAATGCTTTCATTTCAGAGAATGAAGATAAAGGAATGGATGTCCATTTGGGAGTTGAAGGATCGAAATCCAATGGGCATGTAGAAGAGATAGATAAGGAGGGAAACATGATGAAAATCATTGAAAACTTGCAGAAAGATGTCCAGAATCACAGAGAAGATAACAAAAATCTCATAAAATCGAGGGAGCAATAGGGTGAATTCAACATAAAGTTGATGCGGAGCTTGGAAAGAATAAAAAATAAGTTGGATAAGGAGAGTGGCTCAAGAAAAATAGGGAGTCACAGGACCCCTGAGAAGAAAGGAAGATCAAGAAGCATTAGCAGGCATCACTATCACTCCCAGGAACATTCCAATAAGAGAGCACAGAACAGTTCAAGTCCATCTCCTACCAGAAAGCATAGGAAATTGGAAGTGGATGAACTGAATGGTGAAATGAATAAAATCAAGACTCCTATTTTTAACGGAGACAAAAGAAATATGAATATGTTGAGACATGGCTACTGGGCATGAGGAAATATTTCCAACTACAGAACTATTCTTCTCATGCAGAGGAAAGAATTACCATTTACCAACTTAAAAGAAAGGAATCCATATGGTGGGATCATCTTGTGCAAGTACAACATGTCAGAGAGAAGAATGTTACATGGAGGGAATTCAAGAGACATTTTGAAAATAAGTACTTCACTAAGAGTTATTATGACAAGAAAATGAAATATTTCTTCGAACTCAAGATAGGAAGTATGTCCATTGATGTGTATGAAAGAATATTCTTAGATTTGTTGAAATATATCCCCTTCATCAAGGACGAGACAGTTAAGATTCAAAGGTATCTGAGTGGGCTGCCATCTTCCATTAGTGACAAGATCTAGTATGATGACCCAAAAACTATGGAAGAAACTATTAGGAGAGAAAAATGCATATATGATCAGCAAAAAAAAAACCTACTTTCCAAAAATCTTGGGAAGACAAGAAGAATTTTAAGACGGAGCAGAGGAAGAAGGAAAACAAACCACCATTTTTCAGGAATATCCCTCAAGGACAGCCAAGTTTTAGAGAGCCCAGGAAGGTTGAAGTAGGTGGGAAAATGCCAAGACAACCACCTATGGAATGTTGGGGTTGTAAAGGAAATCATAGGTACAAAGACTTCCCCCACATAAATGGCAAAGTGAGAGTTTTCCACAATTTTCAAAAGGAAGAAACAATGGAGGGCATGGACATAAGTGTATAGAGGATCTACGCAGCCCTGGACAACAAGCAAGCATAAAATCAGTCACATACGATTGAAGTGGAAGGTATGATAAACAACCAAACCATTATTATTTTAAATGATTCAGGAGCTATTCATATTTATATAGATCCTATAATGGTGGAAATTTTGCATTTGCCAAGAAAAAATCATGGAAAATCTTGGTTAGTGCAGTTGGCTACAAGAGCCAAGAGAAAGGTTGTTGAATTGGTTAAGTCCTATCCAGTGGACATGAATGGACTGAGCACAAGGGCTGAATTGAACATCTTACCTTTAGGTTCCTATGAATGTCTAATTGGGATGGATTGGTTGGAACAACACCATGCCATATTAGACTATCATAACAAGGCATTCACTTGCCTAGATGAGGAAGGAAACCCAAGGAAAGTGCAGGGAATCCCAAGGGAAGTTACTGTCAAAGAAATCTTAGCAATGCAGTTGAAGAAGTGTTACAGGAAGGGTTGTCAAATATTTGCAGCTCATATGGGAGAAGCTCCTAAGGATAAGGTGTCAAATATTGAAGACCATGCAGTATTAAAATATTTTGAATATGTATTCCAGGAGGTACCCGGACTACCCCCGAAGAGAGATATTGATTTCTCTATAAACTCGATGCCTGGAGCAGCTCCAGTGTCAAAAACTCCTTGCAGAATGAGTACACCAAAGCTGAAAGAATTTCAATTGCAGCTTGAGGAAATTCTAAAGAAGGGGTATATAGGTATATACACCCAAGTATGTCACCTTGGGGTGCCCCGGTCCTGTTCATGAAGAAGAAATATGGGACATTGAGATTGTGCATCGATTTCAAACAATTGAACAAAGTGACTATTAAGAACAAGTATCCTTTGCCAAGGATCGATGATATCTTTGATCAATTGAAGGATGCCAAGATATTTTCAAAAATAGATCTCAAGTCAAGGTACCACCAGGTAAGGATAAAGGATGAAGACATCAGTAAGACTTCCTTCAGAACAAGGTATGGTCATTATGAATTCACAGTGGTGCCATTTGGGTTATCAAATGCACCTGTTGTTTTCATGTGCCTAATGAATGGTGTATTCAGAGAATATCTAGACAAGTTTTCCATAGTCTTTTTGGATGACATCCTAGTGTATTCCAAGTTGGAGGAAGAGAATGAACATCATCCAAGGATGGTGTTGCGGGTGCTAAGAAGAACCAAATATATGACAAATTGAGCAAGTGCTCATTTTATCAAAAGCAAATCCATTATTTGGGACATATCATTTCAAAGGATGGGATAGTCGTGGATCCTGAGAAGATAGAAGCCATCAAAGAATGGTCAGCACCGAAGAATGTGACAGAAGTCAGATCCTTTATGGGTCTAGTTGGCTATTACAAAAGGTTCATTGCAGGTTTCTCAAGGATATCTCACCCCATCACTTCCTTATAAAGGAAGGAGAAGAAATTTCAATGGACAAAAGAATGTGAGAGAAGATTCCGACAATTGAAGTAGTTGTTAACCAGTGTTCCAATCCTGAGGATTGCAGATCTAAATGAAGATTTTGTAGTGTGTACAGACGCATGAAAAAAAGGACTGGGAGGAGTCCTCAATCATAATGGTTTTGTGGTATGTTATGAATTCAGAAAGATGAAGGATCATGAAAAGAACTATGCAACTCATGATTTGGAGTTGGCAGCCATAGTGCATGCCCTGAAGAAATGGAGGCACTACCTCATGGAAAGGATATTTGAACTGAGGACAAACCATAATGGTCTGACGTATTTGTTTGATTATCCAACCTTGAATGATAAGAAAATTAGATGGTTGGAATTCCTTTGTGAGTTTGACTTTGATATCAAGCATATCAAAGGAAAGGAGAACAAAGTGGTTGATGCACTTAGTAGAAGAGTGCATGAACTACATGATATGACCATTAGAATGTATCAAACCAATATTAAAGGAATAATTTCGGAAGCTGCAAATGCAGATTTGCAGTACATGGAATTGGTGGAAAATCTACAGCAAGGTAAGATGCTACAGAAAGTGGAAGATTATAAATTGGAAGCTGATGGAACACTCTTGTACAAAAAAATAATTGATGTACCTAATTCCCACGAGTTGAGAATTATGATCTTGAAAGAAATGCATAATGTGCCTCATGTTGGGCACCTTGGATATAAGAAAACAGTGGTGCCAGTCAAGAGCCATTACTTTTGGCCAGGCATGAAGAAGGAAATTGCAAAGTACATAACTAAATTCTTAGAATGTCAAAGGGTTAAGGCTTAGCATAGGCACCCAACTGGGTTTCTACAACCATTGTCCATTCCTGAGTGGAAGTGGGAAGTGGTGATAATGGATTTCATCACAGGATTTCTCAGAACCGGCAAGAAACATGATTCCATCATGGTGGTGGTGGATAAGCTTACGAAAGCTTTCCATTTTATTCCATTGAAAACTACTCACAAGGAAACTAATGTTGTCGATATCTATATGAAGGAAGTAGCAAGATTGCATGACATTCCCAAGACAATTGTGTTTGATAGAGACCCGAAATTCACCTCAAAGTTCTGGAAAGGGTTATTCTTCGGAATGAATCTGAACTTCAGCACAACCTATTATCTTGAGTCTGATGGGAAACAGAAAGGGTGAACAAAGTAATAGAGGACATGCTAAGGATGTATGTGATGGACAAACTATCTAAATGGGAAGACTACCCAGACTTGGTAGAATTTTCCTACAATAATGGGTATCAAGCATCATTGAAGATGAGCCTGTTAGAACCACTTTATGTCAGAAAGTGCAACACCCTAGTAAGTTGGGATAACCCAGTTGATAGGGTAGTGGTTGGGATAGAGTTTCTCAAGGAAATGGAAGAGAAAATGTTGAAGATTAAGCAAAATTTGAAGGTTGTCCAAGACAGGCAGAAAATTTATGCTAATAAGAACAAAACCCACATGGAGTTTAAAGTGGGTGATCATGTTTTCTTGAAAGTGAAAGCCAACAAAATTTCCTTGAAGATGGAAAATTGTTCCAAGTTGGCAACTAGATATTGTGGGCAATTTGAAATCCTAGAAAGGATTAGACCAGTTGCATATATTATTTCATTGCCTGCATCCATGACTGTACATAATGTGTTTCATGTTTCATTGTTTAAAAAATATATACCTGATGCTAATCATGTTATTGATTGGAATGTGATTCAGGTGGAGAAAGAAAGCGTCTTGCAGGTGCATCCCATGCATATGCTGGATCGGAAAAGCAAGCAGCTCCAAAATCGAGCCATAGGGATTGTAAAAGTCCAGTGGACCTAGTACGTTCCTAAGGATGCAACATGGGAGCATGAAGATACTATGAGGGCAGAGTACCCGCATCTTTTTGAATATTTTGGAAATCTTTTTGTTGTTGTGTAAATAACTTGCACTGAGGAAAGTGCAAAAATAAGGGGAGGGGATTGTAACACCCCAAGGCCGAGCCCCTGTTGAATTGTAATTATTTTTATAGGCTAGTGAGCCGAGTGGTTATAAGATGAGAGACTTATGTGTTTATTAAGTTGGTGAGCCATATGCTAAGGAAAATGAGCTTGATTTTCTATATGTAAATACTCGCTTCATTAATAAAATTACACTACTGCGTGTAGATCGATCACAAAGAAGCGTTATGGGGGAATAAGCTCCACTAGGTAGGGTACGGGAGGGGGCTAAGTGTCTAGTCCTAAGGGATAAGCTAGAAGGCTTACCTCTAAGGGAATAATATTTTATTATTATTTCCCAAAGGCTATGGTTGACATAAGCCGTGTTGTCC
This sequence comes from Picea sitchensis, assembly GCA_010110895.2. Lineage (NCBI taxonomy): Eukaryota > Viridiplantae > Streptophyta > Pinopsida > Pinales > Pinaceae > Picea > Picea sitchensis. The sequence goes on along the minus strand of SNQJ01S0000081.1, from coordinate 245,215 downwards.
TAAGTTCCTAGGAAAAAGGGAACGAGTGTTAAGTGGAACTCATGCAGCTTCAGGAAGACATGTGTCAACCTGGGCGCATGCAGTTTATAGCTAGGAAAGCCAGCTCATTGGGGGTTCTCTTCCCACTCTGGCGTTGTTTCCATCCTTGCGTCTGGACCAGTTTCGAGTTTCCTCACGACCCTTACGATTCTCTAAAATTATGTCACCCTTCCCAGTTGACCAAGGATTCATGCATTGAACCAATTCTCCATCATCATCATCGCCTCTGTATCTAGTACGCACCTTTGGAATCCTGCATTTGTACTTGAGTTATCTCATGTGTCTCCTATGAATCCCGATGCATTTTTATTCACCTAAGCCATGTTGTGTCTTAGCGTTTGGCTGTTTCCATTTTTGGTGTCCATAACTATTTTCTATTGCTGTCGTCACCCGAGTGTTAGTTGAATGTTGTTGTTGTATTTCTTAGGAGATGAATTGAAGAAGCAGGTTTTCAGGCCTGTGAGAAACTCTCCCAGGTGAGAGAGTTTGTTGGGAAGTGAGTTCTCCTGGAAGGGAGTCCCATAGCAACTACAATACTCTAAGACTTCTAGTCCAGCCTGTTGTTGAAGCCTAAGGTAAGGGAGGTGTAGTAGCCGATGGACTTGTATTAGTGAAGGTGTACCTTCCTGGGGTGGAGAAGGCATGTGGGGAATGAAGGTTTGTGGGTTGTGGGCATAAGTGGCTCCTAGGATAAAAGATCCTTCCTGTTGTTCTGTGTAACTTCCTTGTTGTCCTTGCCAAGCCTAGAATTCCCTTGCCTGATGGAGTTCAGTTCCAACTCAAGGGTGACCCACTGCTAAGCATGATGAGCAACGTGGTCTAAGGCTGGGAGGTTCATGGAAGGTCTGCACACAATTAGTGGTCATCTATTAAAATATAAGTACCAATTATGTGTTTGTTGTATGTTGTGTCTTTGTATTTTCATTATAATTAATGAGTAATGCATGTATATATATATATATGTTGCATGTATGTGTTAAATGTTGCTTCTGTATGAATATATGTATGAGTAGAGTATTGACGTCTGTTTAATTTCATTAGATAGATATATATTTATAAGTGTGAATACCAGATGTTATCTCTATCTTCCAGTTAAGTTTCATATGTGATTATTTCCACAAAGTTACTCGGTAGCATAGCCTGGCCTATTGTTTAAGGTCGGGCATGTCACAGAAATGGTATCAGAGCAGTAAAGTCAAGGTTAAGATTGTTTGGGTAGCGTTAATCGACAGGGGTTGGTGGTCGGGGACGTTACAAGCAGGATGGAGCAACTTAGAAAGGGGTTTGTAGCCTCCTTCCGGGTTGTGTCGGAGAACACATGGAGTGGGATCTTCCTTCATCTTGGAGCCTATAAATCAGGGGGTCGTAGCCTCCTTCTTGTTGGATCTTAAGAACACAGGGATTTAGAGCTTCCTTCAGGTTGGAGCCTGTAAAATAGGGAGTTGGAGCCTCCTTCTAGTTAGAGCTTCCTTTAGGTTGGAGCCTCCTTCTAGTTGTAGCTGGAGAATTCATGGAGTTGTAGATTCCTTCAGGTTGGAGCCTCCTTCCAGTTGGCGTTGGAGAATTGGGAAGTTGGTGTCGTGTGAATGTATTCTTGATATATATATATATAAATATAAATATATATATATATATATATATATATATATATATATATAAGAAATCATTATGTGGTTTTATCCCATTTTGGTTTCCATGTAAATTATGGTGTATTGTGTATATGTAGTTGTTTATTGTGCACTTATCAATTATATTGTTTATGATGCAATGATATATTGAATGCATAAGTGATAAACTATTGAATTCTGTTGAAAAAGTTAGTTTATATATATTGTAATTGAAAGTGATAAAAAGTGTTCATGTTGATTCACCCCCCGCCCCTCTCAGTATTCCAACAGACTAGAGAATTTTCCAACTAACAAAGTGTTCATCAAATCTAGGATTTGATCTAACTGCACATCCCTTCCCACTACCAAGGAAATGTTGCTACTCCTACTCTTGACAACTTTATGCTTATTTTGGACTCAGGGAAAACTTCTAGCGAGCCCTCTCCTCCCTGAAGCTGAGCGACATCCAACTGTGAACTCGCAAAACCCTCACCTTTCTCAAATAATGGAGAAGACCAAACCTCAAAGGCAAGGAAATCATTATCCAACTTACCTTGTGATTGTGACCCTAGTTCAGAATAGGAAATCTATCAAAACTTAACTTCACCTCTACAACTCTGGTTTTCATGCTCCTCATGGCAACAGGAAGAGGAGTCTCGAGACCCACCTCAAGATTTTTTGTCGTCCTTTTCGCATGCTCAGATCTCTTAATAAAAAATCTAGCTCCTAGCATATAATTGACATTGACTCTTGTGACAGTACCAATGTCACCTTCAAGACCTGAGGCCTCCACCACATCATCTGAAATACGATCTATCAATGTGACAAGGCTGAGAGGAGTGGAAACTATATACTCTTCTAACATGTTATCATCCAAATAATCTACCACTAGACATAGACATAGGTGTCCAAGTCATCCATGCTATGAAAACCCTAACCCTTGCCCTTCATGGAAAGCTATACTTACATCCAGATGTGGAGGATCTTAATTATAATTTTGTATGTTACTTTATATTTTATTTAATTGTATGTATTACAAACTTACATTAATTTTTTTTAATTATGTTGTTATAAGTTAATTGTATTTATATTATATTTTTATTAAAATTGTGATTTTTAGTTATTTAATCAAACCATCTTCAATATGTCAAATCCTGCTAAAGCTCTTACAACTCTAGTCTAAATTCCAAACAATTCCCCAAGATAATCATCGGTGCTCATTCTTTGCAGAGATGTGAGGTTGGAATTGAAAAAGGAGAAACAGGGGACAAATCTACATCAATGTAAGGTTGGGAAACACTTCTCAAGTGAGCGATGATGGCATCATTATCGTCTTCATCTTGCCATACAGATATTAGCCCATGTCATAAACACAAAAACAAAATTACCGTGATTCATGAGACAAGGCGATTTGTAATATACAAATCCCTGTACGCCATAGTGTAGCGTAGCCACATGGTTCGGTTCCAGTTGTACGCCAGTACGCTATGGCTATGGTTCGGTGTACTGACAATCAATATCTGAGGTTCCTTTTACCATGGAGACTCCTGCTGGAACAGATTGGAATGATGGCGTTAAACCCGCCGTTTGCATGAAGGATAATGTTTGCCTTCGTCAAAGCTATTACAGCTAATTGAATATTTAATGTTTATATAAAAATAGGTCTTCACAGTTAGGTGTGTCCACGTTAAGGGCCGAAGCTTCGGTTTCCAAATTTGTGAGAGTTATCGTCCTGTTATATGAAAATAGGTCTGTACAGCTAGGTGTCCACGTTAATGGCCGAAGCTCCGGCTTCCAAATTTGTGAAACAGTTATCGTCCTCTATATATTAAACAGTTATCGTTCTCTTTACATTAGCATTCGAGGGGGTGGCAGAACCGCAATAATAAACAGGTTTTATATGGGGCACTCAAATTGCCCCATATCCACTGGAATTCTTCTGAGGAAGAATGGTTGAAGAGCCTGTTTGCATTGTTTAAATTACAATTTTGAGTATTCCATGTTCATGTTCAATGAAGTTGTCACAGACCCATAATGAGTTGAGTACTGAGCAGAACACATTTACAATCAAATCAAATGGATGAAAATTAATTAGCCAATACAGTTACTGTGTTTTTTTTTCCATTTCAGAAAAAGAAATCTTCGCTTGCAAGCCAAGTCAATTACTGGAAGTGCCCACTAACTTACTGACCATGCGAACTTTTTTCTTCTTCTTCTCCAACACTCGCTGCGCGGTTATCGCATTAATGAAGGGCTGCTTTGATACATAAATTTGGAGTTCCAGTTCATCAGACGGGACAGTGAGAGAGCAATAATGTGTTTAACGAGGAAGAGATCTGCCAAATTCAAAACAAAGCTGAGAAACCTGACGGACTGGCCTGTTGATATACAGATCAGGGAGGGATCGATTCTCATGAAGACTTATACACTTAAACCTGGATGCAGTAAAATGCTGAGGCGCAGCAATATATACAACGGCTATTCTACACAGGGCAGGAATAACTTCTGCGATGGGAATTGTGAGCCATATGTCTGGATACACAGTCCCACTCATGCTGCTAAATACTTAATGTCACCCATGGCAGCCAAACAACAATACATCAGTGTCCACGACCTCCGAGAATGCATGGAGATGAAGATTTGTATGGAGAGCGACAATAGCAGTTTCTATGTAGTCAAGATATTCAGAAGATGAGAGTTTATTTAAGATTAACGTTTGAGAGTTTATTTAAGATTAACGTTTTAGCTAAGTCTACATATGTAGTGCAACATAGTTTCTAGGTATTGTTTTGTTTATGTAAAGTCTTTCCAGCTTTTTGTTGTTTTCTCTGTGAGCAGTTACCTTCTTTGGAGATCATGACACATTTGCATTTGTAGTTTCTTCTCTGGTTCATTTTGCAGGTATGCTATAACGGATAGCATATCTTCAATTCTCCAAAAAGGAAAATAAATCATGTAATGGCATTTCATGTTCTGCTCTGAACGATATTTATTTGGATTTGAACGGTATTTGTTTGGAGTTGACTAGAAAATATTATTCATTCCTTTGACAATACTGTTAAGGATACCGGGGTTTTCTATACCTCATTAATGTAGAAAAAGCTCATGTTTCTAGGGATGTTGAGTTTTCTTTCATCAATAACTTTGCATGAGTATAATTAAGCTAGCCTACAAAACTTGTAAAAGTATAAAAAATTGATTATTTAAAGTTTGGGATGTTGAACATCACTTTACATGAGTGTAATTACACTAGCATACAAAACTTGTAAAAGTATAAAAAATTGATTATTAAAAGTTTTTATAGTATAAAATTTGATTTTTCTTAATGTTTGATTTGGAAGCTGAAGTAAAATGTCCATTTCAATAGTTTTTATATATACAAATTTAAAACTAATTATATATTATTGAAAATTTTATTTTTTAATCTTATATTTTTAATTATATATTATTGAAAATTTTATTTATTAATTTTACATTTTTAATTATATATTATTGAAAATTCTATTTTTTAATATTACATTTTTTTAGATTTAGTAGGATTTTATTTATTTTTAGATATTTCATTGAGTTATTGATTAATATTAATTTCCATTCTTAATTATATATTAAAAAAAATCCAATTTTAATTATATATTACTTTTTATTTATAAATCTAGATTTTTCACTAATATTAATTTAAATTATTAACCATATAAAACTATAAAATCAACTTTAATTATATATTACTTTAATTATTTTGTTTGTAGTGTTTTTATTTGCATCTCTTTTCTTTTTATTCTATTCTATTTTTTTATTTTATTTTATTTTTCATATTTCAATATTTTAAATTTCATGCAACTTACAAATCTTTTGCATTACATTATTATTAAATTTAATGAAAAAATAGTTTAGATTACATATATAATCAATATATGCAAATTCAAGTTCAAATGATATAATCAATACCATATGTTTTAATATGTATCTTAAAAATGTTTTGCATTATCTCATTAAATTTAATAAAAGGCATAGTCTACATTTCATTTATAATCAATATATGTGAATTCAAGTGATATAATCAATGCATTTTTCAGTAATGTAACCATATGTTCATTATGTTGTATTTGATATATATTGTTTTATTATTTTTATATTTATTTTATTTTGTTTATTTTATTCAATTATATTTTCAAAATATTGTATTTTATATGGGTGAGTGTAAGTTAATGATGGTTTCTCATGACGTTTCAGTGTAAGAAATTGAATTAAATTTTGAATATACAACTTTCATTCATAGAAATTGTGAATAACTATGTTAAATTTTATTTTTTCTAACAGTGGTATCTTATTTTTCCAACAAATATAAGGTATATGTTTTTGTTGTTGAGTACCTTAACCATGAAATTTAGTTCCAAAAACTTGTATACTTGTAAAGAACTCGTTTAGTCTTTTATTCGTGCAGACTAAGAGGGTCTTAACATGATCAAAACATTTTTTTTAGATCGTAGGTATCAGTCTCCTCTAGTGTCGCATATAACTCATTTGAGAAATGGTTACTTGTCGACAAAAATTTATAGCAAAAACAAGGGAGGTATGTATTCTAGGATTTTGATATATGCTAAGATAAAAATACATTTAAAATAGTAAGAAATATATTGTAATCTGCATAGCCATCTCTATCTATGTATGTACTTTCATCAACAACTGAATCGTTTAGCCTATAGAAAAATAACTTCAAAGATAAATATATAGAGATGTATTCACAAAAATGGAGGTTTTTATCAATTTTCAGACCGGACCACTAAGTTTGTCATATCGAACCTAAATCTAATCCAACCAAGTTAGCATGCACGTTGTCAATCCTGCTAAAAAAAAATTGAGTTCAAAAGAACATGCACGCGCTCTAGAGACACGTACATGTTCCTAATAAGGCACACGCGCTATAGGAATGTGTGTACATTCCTAAGAGAGCGCACACACTCTTATAATTTATTTGTTCTCTCTCTCTCTCTCTAACCCCCATGTTTGTCTCCCTCTCTCTCCCTCAGAATCCTATACATGGAAATAATTAGACATCACAAGTCATGGAAAGCCCTAAACCTAGACCTTTCCTTGACATGCCTTAGACTCTCTCTCTCTCTCTCTCTCTCTCTCTCTCTCTCTCTATCTCCCCTATTATTCCCTCCTCTCTCTTCCACTTCTCTTCCACCCTTTCTATCTCTCCTTGTTGTTAGTCTTAGTCTCAGTCTCATTCTATCTCTTTATCTCTACCTCTTTTTCTCTCTGTCTTCCCCCTCTCTGTCTCCCTCTATATCCCCCCTTCCTCTCACTCTCTCTCTCACCCCCCTTCTATATATCCCTCTTTGCTTCCCTTCCTCTCACTATCCCTCCCTCTACCCCCCTCTTTGTCCCCCTCTCCCTCCCTTTCACACTCTCTCTCTAACCCTCATCTTTGTCTTTTTTTTCTTTAAACATGGGGAATCGAGGGATTCGAGAAATAAATTCATTGAGGAAAGAGAAATCGATTGAAAAGGTAGAAGAAAAAAGAGAAACGGAAAAGTTACATATGTCAAAGTTTAGGCTTTCAAAAGAGGGAAATCTAATTTCTAGCGGAATAGATGTCATTGTTGTTTCTCCTCCAACACAACAAGAAAATCGCGGGAGTTTAGTAGAGACCAATCCATGCAGTATATCATCAAGACAACTTGTTGTGGATGACTAGATGAGGGAGGATTTTCTTGGAGTTGATTATACAATGGATAAAATTAGAGAGTCAACTGGTGCACAACATTGTGGTGAAGAATTTATTGTGGTGCAACATCTTGTTGGACAGTCAGACATTCCAGAAACTAGTCAATCCTATGTCCACTCTCCTCCCAGTTTTGATCCGCCAGTGATTGAAGGGGAAAGAACTGTAACATTGTTAACTCCACAATAAGGAGGTCAAGAGTGCTAGAATAGGGGTTCATCGTCTTGTTGTGGCAAACAACAACTCCCCATAAAAATAAAAATAAAATTAAAGACCCCTCTCCATTGAAATTTGGAAAACATTGTTTTTAATTTCTTTTGATTTAGTTTCATTTCATTTTAAGAGATGGTTTGATGTTTTTATTTGATTATTGGTTTTGTGCTCTTTTTATCATCAGTTCTTTTGGTTTGTTGATATGATGATGTGGTGGTATGCTTAAACCATTTGTCATAATTTCATTATGGTTTTGATCATGCAATTGTTACACCATGTAATGAGTATTTGGGATTCATAGTAATTCAACAATGCTTGCATTTTGTTTGGACTTATCCATGATCCCTCGATTTGCATAAATTAGATTATCTTGATATTTTGATGGTCTTAACAAATCTAGGTCATCAATATGCAAGTAAATTAGTCGATCACTTTGAAAAGTTGAATACCCATCATCCGCTCCCATCATATTATCATTTTTACATCTTATCTCCTATTCATCTATCCCATTCCCCTAGTCCGGACATTAGGATGACCTATTTATGGGGTTACACATTATCCTGTGGGAAGAAGGGGCTAAAGGCCTAGGGGGTAAAATCAGCTAGTAAGAGATAAAATACATAAAAAATAAAACCTAGAGATGCCTCACCCAGGGATCCCCGAGAAGGAAATAAAAAGCCTCTCAATAAGAAACAAGAGGGACCCGAAGAAAAATAACAAAACAAGACCTAGCCAAGAGGATGGGGGGTCTCATCACGAGCCAGCGCATTATGTTCATAGGTACCTAGCAGTATGACATTGCCATTATTTGGTTACCATGCCAGGGCAGTGACCTTTGGTTTCATGGCCAAGGGAAAGGGGGTCTCATCACGAGCCAGCCTTATCATCTCTGTGAAAGTACTTGTGGGTAACACCGTCAGCTCTGGTCACCAAGCCAAGGGAGTGTCCTCTAGTGAGACCTTGAAATAAAAAAGAAAGAATAAATTCAATAAAGGGCTTGGAAAGAATTGCATCCATGACAGGTACAACTCGCCTCCTACAAAGACACCCACGGATAATATCACCCCTGTCTTTCACTATGTCTGGACATTCTTTGACCACACCACCTCATGTTACATGGCTTGGATGATATCCTTTGGGAACTTTCCTTTTCTTATGGATGTTGGCCCAATAGGGCACTTTGTCTTTTTCTTCAGCTTTGTATAGTAGCTCATTGTAATTTCTTTGAGCTATTAGATGATATGCTAGGGGTTTTATGCATGCATTTGATAAAATTAATGATGAAGTATGATTGACATTGCTATGATCCCTAGGACTAATGAGTCCATGGAGGGAGAAGTTTTTGATGTGCAGGACCATGCTCGACGGACAAGTACCAAGTGGACCGGTACACATGGGGAGATGATTAGTTCGCACCTCCATGGGGTTGAAGAGCCCATTAGATGGTTGTTGGGACCTCATTAGGGGCAGGGACAAGATAGTGATTGGTCAAGCCTTTGCACGAGAGAAGAAGAAGGACATTCTCATCCAGGACGCCTTGGCTGAGCCCAGCCCTAGGGGGTTGACACACTGCAGGTAGAACGTGTCCCTCTGATGACATAGGATGTCCTCTATATGCCCTTGATGTCACCTCCAGCGCATGGTAGTTTGACAGGGCAGTTTGGCACACATGGCAGAGTTTGGAGGCCCAGAGAAGGCCAACGTTTGTCATCTAGTGCTATGATTTGCCCTAAAAAGGGCCAATGTCTCCCTCAAAAGGGTTAGATGTCTTGCTCATTGCTCATTTAGGGTTTTCTGTTAGCAGTTTAATGTAAAACAGTATGATTTTTAGTTATTA
>SNQJ01S0000081.1:200440-230259 GCA_010110895.2 Picea sitchensis | reverse complement strand
AGAGGGTGACGTCCTAGGCCTAGGTTATCTACACCTAGGGCCATCATCTTCTAGGGTTTGAAAGCCTTGTCCTTACAACACTTTCTCCCTTAGACTTATCATTTATGCTAGCCATTTTGCCAAGTTGACCTAAAGAAGGAGGAAAGAGAAAGAGGCCTTTCTTAAGAAACATCGGAGTGAGCCTTTTTCCCCTAGGGTTTTGATTCTAGGGCCCTACCTTTGCAGCACTCTAGAACCCTTCCCTTTAGCCTTTAATTCTTAATCCTTTCAAGACCTTGTGCCCTTATCTTGTTTGACTCCATATACCCTAAGGCACTGATATCTAACCTCCAACGTTGAAGTCTTAGTGTACAAAACCACTCTCAAAACTATAAATTTTGAAACCCTAACTAACAAACAAACCTAATTAGGGCTGACGTCATAGTTGGTTATCTCATCTTGACACAGCAAAAGTTGAATATAAGCAATTAATGATGATTTGAAGCATTTATTGAGCAAATTTTTGATTGGATACATTGTTAGCTTAGTCATCTTGATAGATATTGATGAATTGATGCTCTTTCATAGCTAATTGACAAAACGTTGACTTCATTTGTATCTATTGCTTTAAATTTCTTATTAAATAGAAGATAGGTATTGAAGTACTAACCCTTTGAGTTATAGCTTGCATATATATATTGTATTGCTGTTGTCTTGTTCCGGGCAGGTGTTTTCAATTGGGCATACACTTCATTATTGGCTATTTAGTCGGACTATCTATCCTAGGTGGTAACCTGTGAGTTGGAAACTTTAACCTTTCTTTATATCTTAGCCTCTTCAAAGCCCCAGGTTGCTGAGGATGTCTCCCTTGGGATAACCTCCCTAAACAGAAAGAACCTCCCCATTGTGGTGACAATGGGTGGGTGTCGCAGCACGTGCCCGCAAGCATGCTCGCTCACAAGATCTTCTCTTTCCACACGGCCCAAAGAAATCTAATGCTCTTCTATTTCCCTACCAGGAAAATCTGCACCCACTAAACTCTTCGCGCGATCCCCTCCTTTTTTTACTTATCAGGGAATCGGACTTCGCGTCTTCGCGAGGTCAGTGGTCGAGCGCTGGTGGTTCGAATCCCCAAAACCCAATACAAGTCAATGCTAACCCTTCCCTCTATTTCTAAACTTTCTTTATCATGATTTCGGCACTCGTGGTGTCGAGCAACTCGGTTCTCCAACTTTCGAGTCCCGATATGTCGTTTTCCCGACACACGCGCGAATTGACTTTCCACACCCTGTCACTTCGTCGGGATTTCGGATTTCTTTACATCGCGAATACTGATGTCAATGTTTCATGCCTTCCCACCATGAAAATTTGATAGCTCGTGCTACCTATCCATGTCACCAACTCCTGTGGCCCCACACCGTTACGTAGCCATCGGGATATCGCATATCGCGATTTCCACTACCAAATCTTCGACTCTTCCCTCACAAAATCTCGATAGGCGATTCCACGAGTGATCCAACGGCCTTGGTTGGCTTGGATCAATGGCTCTATCCCCCCTGAGATTTTAACCTCTCAAGAATACGTCGTTGTATCTCCCCTGCACCTTTGTGAGATCTGACGATCCACGGTATGTCGCAAATTCTCCTCAGAGGATACCGACCGTCCGTTTCTCCTGATGAATTCAGCGAAATAAATCACGTACTCCTCCTGAAGACTTGTTCACCTCCTGAGATTTTCCACGGCTTCAAGTTCTCAGAAATAAACCCCTTGCTCACACTCCTTGCGGAAACCTTCAAACACTTCCAAGTGCTTGAATACTTCGACTCTGCGCGCCTACAACAACAGTCCTTCAACTCTTCACTCGGGTTCGCAACCCTGCAACTTCGCCTAGCCTGTGCACTCCTTGCATGGCTCCGGTGCCTGTCTGCACTTTGAGTGAATGAGAAAAAACGTTATCTCTATATGAACCCTCTGGCAATGCACTCCTTGCAGACACTTCAGCTGCACTCCTTGCAGGAATTCTCTAGCTCAAATTGAGAAACAATTGAAACTCATTTTTTCTTCCCTTCAGACTTCAAACTCAAACATGAAATCATATACACAACATATAAAATAAAATGTATAACTGGAAGCAAACATTCATGAGTATATCATTCAGCATCAATACACAAAGAACAACACAAACCATGAATTTGAATCAAAGCTTTCTTCTATTAATCCAAATATCTGTACATGGGTGTTCTTACACAGCTCTCTACATGCTCTTGCTCTTCTTCCTCTGATTTCAATCATGTTACAAATGCACAATGAGGGTGTCTATATCCCGTTTCCCTCTTGCGCTCTAAAGCTGTCTAATGTAGAATTAAATTTCTATCTACCTGCATTAACTACTTTAAATTTCGTCTATCTACTAAGGACGAGAGCAATCCGCTCAAGGTCTGATTACAATACACAAAGTGTGCTTCATCTTAATGGCTCATTTAAGATCGCGCAACAACTTCAAGGTGTTTTCAAAATTTGTGCTGGCGCTTGTCCAGCTGTCCTCCGATTTCGCGCTGGCTCGCTTGATGTGTTGGCGATGCTCCTGCATCAATGGGGAAGGTTCCTATTACGCCAGTTTGATCTCTATCCTTTAGCCTTTGACCTAAACTACAAACTGTGTGATAACATACCTAATATGGCCTATTTTTGGGGGCTCATTTTTTATTACTCCATAGCGATGTTCAGGGGGGGTGTTGGAAATATTAGTATTTTTGACTCACTAGTTCAGTGGTAGTTAACTGGAGCTAGTTCTATTTTAGACTTTCTATTTTTAGACCATCACTATTATGCATTATGAATGCATTCATAAGAAGAGATCATTGTTTGTTCTCTTTTATTAATTATGGAATGTTTTTTTCTATATGAGTGTGTATCGCTCATTCATTGAATAATTCAATCATTGATCATCTCATTGGAGTAGTGTGAATATATTTTCTCACTCTTCCATATTAAATATCTAGTCCTTTTCTTGATAATATTTGTTTGTACTTTTTGTAGCCATGTATCCTTTGCAGGTTTCCATAAAACATTGACAGGGAAGACTCGGGGTTAATCATCTATATATCAAAAAACCCTTAGACACTGGCTCTTTCGACATCACTTGCAGAGAAAGTGAAGTCTCACCTGAGGCATCTAGAGGGGATGCAGGAACCAAGGTTCTGCAGTGATGAGGGGAAGTGATGCATTCTTCATGTTCTCACTATCATTTACCCATGTGTGTAGTTCTCATTACTTAACAACTACTTAACATTAAACATATTCTATACATGACATTCTTCCACTTAACATTCATGCAAAATTATAATGCCATATATGACTAACAAATTCATCATCATATTATTACCATTGCACAATAACATTAAGCATCATAACATGAAAACACACTGCACACACAGGTTTAACATGGTTCACCCAACATGGGATACGTCCACAACGACTGGCTTCTTTAATTAGTCATTGATAATTCTCTTACAGTTGTGCACTTTGCTACAAAATATGCAACATTAACATAATCCCAACCTACCTAGTCATTCTACTGAAGTGTGAGCTTCACTCCTTAGTCATACCTTATAATTATTCCTTCACTTGACTCACTTACCAAAAATCACTTAAGAACTTCTCATTTTTCAAACCCCGGAATAACATTCAAAGCCTATTACCTTACGTACTTTGAACCTCTCTACCCAAAACCCAATACATATTTATATATAAAAATAGGGAAAGTCTTGTTACAAAAGTCGACATAAATGTCCCAAAAACCCAACCATCTATAACCATTTTGCTCCTTTTGTGAGTTTCTCCCTAGCACATCCTTTTGTCATGCACTTTAGATCTTTAAAATCTACTCCCGTCATGCGTTTTGGTCCATCTTCTAACTACATTTTTTCGTTTGGCTTCTTATGGCACAAATCTCAAAACTTAACCAAAATTCCTATCCAACATGCCCCAAAAACTCACTTGTGGATCATCCCAAGCCACTCAAGACTTCTTCTAGTCCACCATGAATTCTTCAAAGGTCTCCTTCACTGTCGCGACCTTTTCCTTGACCTCTAGTTCCTTCTACAAAATCTAGTCAATTGTGTTTCTAGTGACGCAAGCCTACATCCTCTCGACACCTTCCTCAACTACCTATTTGATAATTCCTTGAGTTGTTACTAAGGTCGTTTTCACTCTGTATGCTTCCTCTTGTAATAATTTTATCCTTTGTGCATGAGCCTACTTCTCTTCCCTTCACTGCTTTAGTTTTGAATACATCTTTATGTTCTCATTCATCGCAATTACCACCTCAGTTGGTGGTAATGTGCCCATCGTTTCGTTGAATTTATGCACCTTTTCCTATGTAGTTTGGTTCTTATGACTGATTTTTTGTTGCTCCTTATCCTCACTAAGTTGTTCCCATATGCACTTGGTCTCTGTATACAACTGAGCACACTCTACTTATAGAGTCTTTATATTTTCCACCATTTTTTCATGGTTTGCTTCCTCGTCTCCCTCTCTTCATGTGGAGTGCTTGGTGTCACACATGCTTCTAGATCAACTATTCATGTGTGGAATCCCTAAATGGATTCACTTATCTTCTTGACTTGAACTTCTAGTAGGGCCTCCTTCTCTATCTGGGCCTCTACGAGTTCTTGATATACCTTCTCAAATTCATGTTGCATTCTCTCTACCTTATGCATGGCCTCATCATGCTCCTATTTAACATTTTATGTTGTAACCTTTCCTAATTCGTTGGGTGCATTCTCTGCGGAAACATTCATCTCTTGCATTGTGCTCATTTGTAATTCTTGCAATACGTCCATTGGAAGTTGTGATAGCACTAAGTCAATGTGGCCTAGCGCCCTAACATGTTCCTACATTTTTTTCATGGCGAACTCAATTTCCCCTGTCACTAGATTGATAAATTTTCATTCTCTTGTGACTGCTAAGGACTGGGATATTGTTTTCCATGCATCTCCAGTATTGGTAGTTCTTTTCATTGGTTCCTCCTCCATCTCTTTCCTTGACAAGATGTTTGTTTCTTCTAATAGTTGTCACAGTTCTTCCATCTATTCCTGCATACGTCTATTCATCTCTTATTGTTGGTGTGTTATGCATTGAACTATGTTGTCAGTGAATTCTTTGACTTGGTAACCTATATTCTCAAAGAAGTCCTCTATCAAAGCCTAGATAGCCACTTCCTTAATGACTTTGTCATTCAGTCTTTTTCGTTTGTGTCTCCTTGTATCTATCACTTTTCTCTTCTTTTCACTATGTAGTGCTATCTATTTTATTGTGTCCTCTGTTTCCTTACCTTTCTCTAAGTCGTCTCCTTCTTCTTTCTCCTCATCGACCTCGTATATTTTTGGGTTTTATGTCTCTGATGGACCTGTCTCTACTGGTGGAATATTCCACTAATCATCCCAATCAACCATAATGTTTCCCATCTCCTCTTTTTTCAATATGTATTATGTTGGCATCCACTATTTATTTGGGTCCTTCTTTACTTGAACGTACATGTCATGACGCCCTGCCTTAAAATGAGCCACTACCTTGTATGTATCGACCACCTGTGGTGGTATTCATAGTTTCATCTCTATGATGTCCCCGATATTTTCCTTGTAAATATAGAATGTGACATTGCTATCCATTTGGTGCGCCTTATTTGTAGTAAACGAAAGGTTCTAGTAGCGCACAGTTAAACAAGGATTCTCCTGGATTCTGAAAAACTAACTATCATCTATCTCCCTCCAAACTGATAGAACTATTAGGATCAATAAACAAGAGTAGTGGAATTTTTTCCCCTTATCTTGCACTTCCTTGCAGTCAATCAAAAATTCATTTAACAAAATTGGTGCCCAGTTCTTCTGGACACCCTCGACACATTGTTTTGTTGTTGTTATGACCATTGCTGGAATTTGTTCTTTTCTGCATTTCCTCAAAAATTTATAGGATAAGTATTGCATCGTAAACCTTACCATCGTGTCACATATGATAGTGATGCCCATACCACGGTGTCCATGGAATATATGGAATTTTTATTTTCATGCTCTAAACGAGAGATTTCTCATTTTTATTATCAAAAAACAATGATGTGGGGTGCTACCCTTGTGATGGAAGAAAAATGTGCACTATTAAATCAGTATCAATGGACACTAGCATTTCAAGCCACATGTATCCCCTGTGTACACAACTTAGAAACATTTTTATACACTTGTTTATCTCCTGGCTCTGTCCAAAATGCAATATATCGAACAGGTTTAGAAGACCTTATTTCTGCAACCCCCTAGTCCACTCCTGCGGCTCGATAACCATTATATGGTTCTCAACATTGATTAAATTTGTTAGGAACTTGTTGGGTAATATATATGAGAAATTTTTTTCATTCATGATGTCGTGATCATCATATTTTAGAGCTATTATTAGACCTAACATATCCCCTTCCACAATGACTCCCTCTAGAATCAGTGGCTCCACTAATGGGTACTTTGAATCATTATGTAAATGGACCTATTTTTTTTATGGCTTTCTCGGCGGGATATAATACATGGGGAATAGTTTTGCTGAGGATGATGCCTCTTGTGTCTCTTCTATTATCGGCGACATTGGTGGCTAGTTGTGTGGTTTCTTAGGTACTGATGCTTACGTTGTTGTTTCCTTATGTGCCATATACCTCTATCATGTTGGTCTTAGCTTCCAACTGGTTCTAGAACTTGGTTCTGAGCTTCAGCTCTGTAAATTTGGCTCTTTGGCTCTGTAAATTCATCTCTCTATACCAACTTTAATGAACAATAAAATTTCTTCATCGACCCTTTCCATGCTTTTATACTGTATTGGCAGTTGTAGATTTCCTTCGTACATAAATTATTCGTCTAATCGACTAGTGGTTGGTATTCATTACCTACTGTTACTGCTCCATTACTCCATATCTTCAGCGATTTCTTCATTTGATTCTACAATCGGTCAATATCTTATGCATTTAATGTTACACTGTCATGGTAGCTCTTTATTGCACATCTTGTCATGGATTTTCTTAAATGCTCTTAACTCTCATCTGCACAATATTGTCTGGCTACGCGATCTCTTTCTTGTTTTGTGATCTCTTCCTTCTATGCATTCTTCTACCTTCTTCTTTCTCTCCCATGACATTTTCGTGCCTTTACTCTTTATCTTCTAACCCTAACTTCTCTAAATCCTCGAATTTCGACCTCTTCCCTTAACCCTTTTCTTTTTTTTCTTTTTTTACTTGATTTTTCTTTCTTTTTCTTCCTTTTATTGCTATAGTACACTATGATACAAAGTAGTCTTTGCATATCCTCTAGTACATGAAAGGAAGGTCATCCCTATACATTTTCAGTCAAATCCCATTCAGTAGTCCTTCTACGACTTGTCCATTCAATTGGTCTAGCTAAAAAAAACTTGTGTCAGTCACATATTCGATTACATATGGCCCTAGCTAGTGCATCATAAAATTTCTTGGGTGATGTAAGAACTTACTGTCATAGAGAAATATTATATCTCCTATCTATCATGACATGCATTTTCACGTGCCTTTTGTACTTGTTGATGGAACCCTACAATAAATTGATCTTCCTCTAATACTAGTACATATGATAGTTTGTATTCTACTATGTCGGAATATGTAAGGTCTTTCATCACAACAATGCACAAAATTAGTATAAGAAACTCCATGGGAATGACTACTTCTTGACCGTATGCTAATCTAAAGGGTGTATGTCCTATCAATTTCTAGTATGTAGTTCTATAATCCCATAACATTGTTGGGATTCTTAAGTCCCAATCATCCCTTCCTATGTTACATACCTTGGTCAATGCATTCTCTAATATATTATTGAAGGCCTCCACCATGCCATTAGCTTGTGGGTGATATGGAGTGCTCTTCCTATGCTAAATATGGAACTCTTATGTTAATGTTTCAATTGTTTTATTCAAAAATTGAGTCCCCTGATCGTTCATAAGTACTTTAGGACACCTAAACCTTGTAATTATGTTCTCAAATAAGAACCACATAGATGTCTACACAATGCAATATGTAATTGGTTCTGCCTTTTCCCATATTTTCAAGTAGTCTGTCACAATAATTATGTACCTAGTTCTTGTTCTCCTTGCTGGTGGATTAATCGATCCGACAGAATACACTTCCCATTTTTCAAACACCAGCAAGGTAACTTGTGGATTCAAAGGCACCTCATGCCTTCACGATGATCTTCCTACTCTCTAGAAAACGTCGCAAATTTGACAATACTCCTTAGCATAATTGTGGAGGGTAGGCCACCATAGCCCTATGCACAATATATTTTGTGTTGTTTCCTTTCCTGCATAGTTTCCTCCTACAATTTCATCATGTGCCTCTATTAGGATTATTGGCCTTTCATGTTCTAGCACACATCATTGCAGTACCCCATCTATGCGTAACTTGTATAAATTTACTACGGTCAACTGATAATTTTTTTCTTTAACCACTAGTTTCCTTTTCTACGCTACTGTCATATCAGATGGAACCACTCTTGTGCTCAAATATTGGATAATTTATGAAAAATCGTCATCTACCATTTGAACTAGGAATAAATGTGCATCTGGTAAACTATCATCTAGGTTCCCTGCGTCTTCTCCTATCAGTATCCATGACAAATGGTATATTCCTACATTTAGTTTCCCTAGATTCACAATAACTTTGAAATCATACTCTTGGAATAACAATAACCATATGTATATTATTCCCCCCAACACTGGCTTTTTCACTATATATCTGAGTGTAGAGTGGTTGGTATACATATTGAAATGGTACCCCAAAAAATAGTTTATGAAGTTATGCAAGGCATAAACCATTTCCAAGTCTCCCCTTTATGTCTTCGTGTAATTATTCTCAACAGTCAACAACTTCCTGCTAGCGAAAGAAATTGGATGATATAACTCCCCCTCTCATCGATGATCTAAAACTACATCGAGTGGTATCGACGATGTGTCCACATTAATGTGAAACTACTTTTTCCAATCCAAGAACACCAGAATTGGCACAGTTACTAACTTATGTTTCAATACATCTAGACCCTTCTCACAATCTTCATTCCACTGAAACTTAGCTTCTTTCTTCAATAGCTTCTCCATTGGAGTTGTAATCTGTGCATAACCTTTAATAAACTTCTTGTAATATCTGGTATGACCCAACGTTGTTATAACTTGTCTCATTGATTCAGGTGGTGGAAAATTAACAATTATTGTTATCTTGGTAGGATCAACTAACAACCCCTGCTTGCATACCACATGACCTAACAATATCCCAAATGGTGTGCAGAAAATATATTTCTTAAAATTTAATGAAATTTGATATTGTCTACATCTATCAAACATCAACCTTAGAGTCTCTATGTGATCTTTCAATACACTAAGGATATTCCAATCATCTAAGTACACTTCAAGAAACTTATGAATAAACTCCTTAAAGGAAGCAACAACTACTCTACAAAATATAGGAGGTGCATTCTTTAACCCAAATGACATAATTGTGTACTGATAAATTCCCCATTCTGTCACAAATGTCATCTTATGTATTTCTTCTGGATCAATCTTTATCTGATGGTATCTTGAAAATCCATTGGTGAACGAGTACGCCTCCTTCCCTCCTACGTTTTCTAATACTTCATTTGTAAAGGGGGTCAGAAACGAGTCATGCAAACAATCATCATTCAATTTCCTTAGGTCTACATAAATTCTAATACCCCTTGTTTTCTTATCTTGAATGACCATTGGGATTATCCATTCGGAATATGTGATGGGTTCAATTATACCAACTTCTATCATTCTGTCAATCTGTTCCTTCACTTTTTCCTTGTACTTTGGATTCAACCTATAAGGTCTCTATCTTACTGGCTTAGAATCTTGTTTTAAAGGGATTTTCCCTTCTCCTAATCCTCCATATATTCCCTTCATCTTTGAAAAGTTTTTCAGAAAGAGATTATGATACTCACGCAATAGGTATGCAATCTTTTCCACAGTCTCATCATTCCAATAATCAAAAAAAATTGTAAACTTCATTTTTTCCTTTGTGCCAATGTTCACTTACTCTTAAGGGCTTCACATATGCATCAGATTCAAGTGTTGTACCTACCATGTTTCCCTCCCCTTCAGTCTCTGGTACATTTACATTTCTTGGGTATTCTCCTTCTTGGTCTTCCTCAGTAACATTATAACATTCTAATAGTTCATGAATTATCGTAGACTCTCTATGTGTGCTACATGTGGGTACTATTTATACTTGACCTTCTTCCATAAAAAAACTTCCTCGAATGACTTGTAAAGTTGCATCTACTAAATGTGACTCGACTTAAAAATTAAATATCACCTTAAAGTTTTGGGTGAGATCTTCATAGTTCGATGTCCCTCTGTGCACTTCTACCTCTAAATACAAGTTCCTAGGAACTGTCTCTAGTGTATGTATGAACCTGTGCATCCATTCCTTCTTCGGAAATTTCCTCCAAGTTGTAATACATTGTGCAACATGGTCCTTCAGATCACTCATCCCCGTATACTTTTGCATAATGTCTTTTGTTCTAAACCTTATCTACATCAACCTTTTATAATGTTATCAATCATTTATCCCTTTCTTGTGAGTTTCCCACCATATTTCTAGAGTTGCTCTCAGTGCAAAATCTAATGCTAACAGTATTTTTTGTTCGGGTATCTACAACTCAAATTCATTGACAAAATAACTTACCTCGTTTAATCCCTCAAAATTTGACATATCACATACCTATTTTCCAATCCAATGAAAGGAGCGAGTAATGCGAGCACATATTATGGTCGACACCTCATGCAATTAGTGCTACCAATGTTCAAGTCCTTCCTTTGAGTTTGATGCACAAGAGCTTATAATTCTCCAACTAAGCACACCATCTAAAATGAGATTGACATAGTCATCCATGCACGTTGTCATTTGATATAAATTATCAATTTTCTTTCTTGCAGGCTCCACATATCTTCTTTCCTCCATAGGTTCTAATGGTAAAGTGACCTTTAAGCCTCCTCCTTCAAAAATCATATATCTTTTCTTCAAGTTAATGAATTCTTGATTATTGAAGTTCCAAATTAATCCAATCAAATTTGGATACATCTAAGTATTATCCATGATCTGAATAACCTCAAAGTCATCTACATTGCACACTCCATCTATATTAATAGGTACTCCTTCCAATATCTCGATCAATATTATGTTATGTTGGTTATCTAACCTCAACTAAACAGTTGACCAAAATAGATTTGGTTTCCCCATCATCTCCCACGTCTATCTTGGAATCACATTAACATATGATCCTAAATCTAAGATGACATTATCCATGTCATATTATCTTATTTGCACACTTAATTTGAACTCTTGGTTTGTCCTATTACTGTGCAATACTTGGTTCATTTATTTCTACATCGAATGTACTTCTCTATATTGTGTACATTGATCGATCATTCCAAGCAGTGTATTCATTGTTGTCTCATCCTACATCAATTCTAAACAGCTCTTTAAAAAGTATTTCAAAGTATTTACCTTTTCGACAAGCCTTTCTGGAATAGTGTGATCATAAACCAATGACATATTATATACTGGTGGTGTCTTTGACAATTATTATATTCAGTCTGGTCCTAATATCTCCCTCCTTTCTTCCTAATAGGTTTTTTTTCTTTCTGTGGATTGAATGCTAGCATGGGCTTAGTTTCTTGTCTTATCCATTATTCAACTCACATTCCCGTATCCATCTCATCTGGTCCAGTTCTCAGTCTACCACGCTTAATAGTTTCTACTCTGGGTTGATCATCATGTTCCTCAGTGGCTATCATCCACAAGTTATGGTTATGATTTTGATGTTGGTTCTGATGTTGGTTATGGTTCCTTCTCGCCTACCACTTTGCTACCAATTGATGACAATCCTCTGTTGCACGATCCAAGGCTCTAAAATACGTGCACATCGTGCAAGGGTTCATGCAATCTCTCACTAAATGCCCCATTTGATTGCAATTATAACAAATTATCAGTCCTCTTCCTCCTCGACCAAATTCTCCACGTCCTCGACCTCTACCAAATCCTACATGTCCATCCTGATTAAAGCCTCTTGGAGTGCTTTACTGTGGAAATCCTTCTTCTGTTGCATCATTTTCTTCCTGGATTTTGTACACGTCTGAACTACACTCTCTCATTAATTCAAATGCATGACAATATTTTTCATCATGTCCTACCGATTTGAAAAAATTAAAGAATAACTTCATGGGTGTACTTTGGTACTTCTACAACAAGGGACAAGCAGTCGGATGATGTCCCATGTATTACATATCTCGAAATACCCTACTCCTCCTGCCAATTGGTTCGGTGCTCATGTGGCCATATATTGCGCGAATGTTGGGCATTCTTCCTTTCAATGTCCTTTTATCTTACATGTTATAAACCAAACCTATTTCCACTTTTCCTTTTTCTTTTTTAACTATGATAATTGAATTCTCATCACAACCAAATATGACTGTACCCGTGCCATACCTATGTCATCTCCTACAAAAGATGCTTCCAATTTCATTGTGATTTACAATGCTTTTGGCTACGATGTGACCCTGTATCGTGTTAATGGACAACGAATGTGTGGAAATATACCTCCAATAAACCATTCTCTATGATTCTCATCAGGAATATGAAAGGTTAATTGACCCATCACATCCTTAAATATCTGGTTGTAATCCCACATTGTTTCATTATGCACTTTCTTAATTTCCTTTAGTTTTGTAATATACCAAGATTCATATTTCAGATTCCTGAATTCCTTTAACAATGCTTGTCCAATATCTGCCAAATTTATCCACTATCCTTTCTAACCATTCAATCAAAATTATTAGAAATTCACCAAAGAAAATTTCATGAAGATACGTGAAAATATACCTTTGTAACCATTGTTCTTTGTTTAGCCAAGGGTTTATATTTTGTTCTCTGGAGAAGTCTCATTGCTTCCTTTATATCCATTCTTTGATTTATTTCTTATTCGGCCTCCAAAACATTCCCCTCAATTGTATTTCCCAGTCCCTGCAACGAAACCATTTTTTGGCGTGTAGTGGACAAACTTGGGGTTAATCATCTATATACAAACTAAACCCTTAGACACCGACCCTTTCAGCATTGCTTACAGAGAAAGTGAAGTCTCACCCAAGGCATATATAGGGGCTGCAAGAACCAAGGTTCTTTAGTGATGAGGGTAAGTGAGGCATTCTTCATGTTCTTACTATCATTTACCCATGTGTGCAGTTATCATTACTTAATAGCTACCTAAAATTAAACATATTCTATGTGCGACATTCTTCCACTTAACATTCATGTGACATTATAACATCATATATGAATAACACATTCATCATAATAGTATCATCATTGTGCAGTAAAATTAAACATCATAACATGCAAACACATCGCACACATAGGTTTAATGCGGTTCACCCAACATGGACTGTGTCCACAATGACTTGATTCTATTGATGAGGTCTAAATCCCTTGATTCAACAGTAGGAACCAAACCCGCCATTGAGGCCCAATTATACTCTACAGTGTTTGGAGTGGAATGGTTCTCCAGATCTTGCGATCTGGCCAAATTATCGATGGACTTTGTGTTTTCTGGTGAAGGGTCTTCCTTCTCTTATGACAGTTCCTTTTCTGTATGTCTCTTGGGTTGGGACTGATATGAGAGAGGCAAACCAGTATAAACCAACTTGAAAAATAATAGAACAGAGGTTTTAACTAGAGGGAATAGTTTGAGCTTTGGGATAACTCACTGCTCAAACATGCAGATAGTGATTCTATGTTGTAGGGCCTAGTACTAATACATTAACCAAGTGAGCATCCAATTACTGTCTGAGAAAGAAAAACTAATTTAACAAAAGAAAACACATAAGTAATCAATATCATGGCAAGAAAAATAATTCATCTACCATAACATTCATCACATAACAACACAATGCATTATTCTCATCATTAAAGCAAAGAACATCAAGACATTGCACCAGATAACTTGACAATAGAATTAATTGCTCTTACTCATTTACTACATCATTCATGGAACAGGAAAGGAAGTAATTCTTCTCCAACTCCAATCACATACATCTAATGAAAATAGCTTGTCTTTGGCCCAGAAAGACATCTCAATTCACAACAGTCTCAAAATAATTATCAACAGCCAAAAGTGGGAGTTCTTACAACAACCATCGACCCTTTACTCATCAGTTGATGTCTCTATTTATAATCTAAAATTCAAATGCAATTAATGGCTAAATACAATTTAGGCCAAACAAAAATTTCAACGTAGAGTGGTCATCCAACAATTTCTTTCAACAGTCCACCTGAAACGCCTCTTGAAAAGGGTGGCTTCTTTCATATTCAGACCAGCTGATAAACAGATTTTCACAGGTTTGAGCCCATGGGAATCTGTGTTGTTCCATAGGGGAAACATATGCTCCTCTGATGTCTACTGCATGTGCCTGGTATTTTACCAAGATGGATTTTAGCAGTTGCAGCATAGCTCAAGCTTGGATTGGATGACTTGCGAATTGTTGTACTTGCCATGGCGTCGCGTCGAAATTTTTTCTCATTCATCGGCCTATAGCAAGTTTCATTTGGTGTGTATCTCGAACATGTCACTTGAGTCGAGAAACTGATTGGGAGAGTTTCTTTCGGAGAAACTAGAATCCTTCATCGTGTCGGTGATCCAGCTACCACATTCGTTTTGAGTCTTTCGGCAAGGCGACTGGATAAGCTTCGTTCGGCTAATCGGGGAATATTCTTTCCTATAATCAAGAAAAAAAAAGTGTTTAATGATCCAGGCAACTTGTGATAAGACATAAATAAATCTGATAAGACTAATACATACCTATGTAGCATGCTAATCTCATTCATTTAATACTTACTTGATCTACGTCGCTCCTTAGAATGACTTGTTATGACCTAGTTGAAGTCGTCTCTCCTTTTGATTAAGATGAATTATGTCAGCGTATCATGAAGTGGAAAATCAAGTATGGGATTCGTGAGCAACTTAAATCATCATGGTTATTTTTGACCTTTGGTGCTGAAAAGAGACATCGAAGGTGAGCATGTGCGTGCATACTACCCAAAAGGTCAAACGCCATAAAAGGAAAGTCATTAAATGCCTCCAGAATCCACATTACCAAGCGTGTAAAACATCATTCGTTACACAGTGGGGGGCCTGGAAAAATATCAAAAGGAATGTATCGGACGTTCTCTGTAACTTCAATCGACAACGTTTACATGCTCTAAATTGCATCCGTCATATAGTTGTGGTGCGTCGAGTCCTTAAACACCATGTAACAATGCGCGAGTGTGGTACAGGCCTGCTATGATTCACTCCTTCATATTTTCTATAAATTCTAGGAGTTTTGTGGGAAATCCTACGCTTACGCCGAATTTATATTCTCTGGAATTCTAGTCTGGAAAATTTATCTTGGTGAAGTTCTACGTGGGCATCCTCTGCCACCTGCGGATGAGTGGGCTGCTACACTGCTGCGAAATGGGATCTCCTCTGGACATGGGATGGGGTCCACGAGGTATTCGTAGTGCTAGGTGTGAGCCCCAGCATGCCTAGGATTCCTTTGGGTTAGCTTCTCATATTTTTCAAAGCCCAATAGGAGGTGGAGGTTTTGGCTCATAAATGGTGTCGGCGTCTTCAATGGAGATTGAAGCTGAAAAGGGTGTGTCTAAGGAAGGTATACTTGTAAATGCACCATCTCAAGAGATGAAACCACGGGAAAAAAGGAGGCCTAGAAAGGATATGTCCAGAAGGGAGGAGACCCACCTTTCGACTGAGCTGAGTGCATGTCGAGATGTCAAGGAGTTTGCGGGACTTCCTCGCTTGTCGGACCCAGTTGGGATTATTGACAGAGGAGATGGGAGCCGAAAAGGAAAGGGAAGAGCACTGGGTCCTTGCGTCGAGATTTTTGTTCAACAGTTAGAGCAAGGTCAACTTGCAATATCCAAGCTCTACCAAGAAAACAGAGAGCTATGGCATCAATTGGCGGAAAAATACCAGGGGATAACATCATCGCAGGGTCATGCACGGAGCAAGGTTTGGCTTCAGAGGCAACTCTGGGAAGCCCAGGATATAATTGTGGAACTACGCGAGGTGCAATGTGCGGCGGAAGAGAGGGACACAGTGCCAGGTGAGAGAAATGACCTGGGGGAAAGTTCGTATGTGAGAAAGACATGATGGGTGATTATGTGCCTTACATCTTCTTGGGTGTCACTCTGGACAAAAATTCCCCTTTTGTTTTTTCGTTATAAGGGTATTATTGGTTTTGTGGCTACTAGGACGATTGGTCATGGCATGGCTTAGTTGCATGTAATATGAACTCAACAGTAACCCTTAATATTAAAAATCAGAAGTATTTTGAATGTATTATGTTTTCTTATGGGCAGTTGGTCCGTGTTCCTTATCACAAATTATTAGTTCACGCACATTATTAAATCTCACAATCATTACTGTTGTATCAAGGTTTTATAAATAAAACATTCATTGGTAGGTAAGCATCTTACTCTAGACTTCTCTCATGTCAACGTATCGGGATTCGAAGGTCGACGGTGTCGCTCTTCCCTTTGCGTGACACTTACTATCACGTTTTTCTACCCAAAACTGAATGAATCGATCTTCAGCAAAACCCTTCCCAAGGTTTGTTCATAGGAAATAAACATTTCATTAGCCGACGCCGAAGAGGGTTGGTATTCGGCTACTTTGACTCTTCAAATGGTCTTCGCCACCATCATCTTCCGCCAATGCCAAAATTCTCCTGTGCGTCGGGAAAAATCTGGGTCGTCGATTCTTCGAGTAGTTGTTAAGTATTTTAGAGTTAATATGATTATTTTTTGTATGTTCAAGTGAAATTTTAATCAATTAAAATGTGAAACATATAATATAAGTGAAGGATCAGTTTCAAGCTGAGGCGAAAACGGTCAAAAGTAAACTACAGGGTGGTACCCAAAAGGAAATAGTCGCAAAACTTTTAGGGTGTGTTGCATATTCAACAAATGGAGATTCACTGGGTGGACATAGAATCTCAATTCCTCTTCCCTTTCCCTCAAGGTATTACCGAACCTTAGAGAAGATATATTCGACACTTCTTTTATTTGTATTGACCGAAGTCATTATTTTCTTCTTCTCTTTTTGTTTATTATTATTATTATTGGAAGTATTGTTTTAGGGATTGACCATTTACTGGGAGGGCATCTGGTGTCCCCCTCAGATTTTGCAACTGATAAGTACCTACCCCAATCTTCTCAACTACTTGGAAAGTCCCAAGCCATAGGTTCTAAAAATTGGAATGTTTCCCTTTGGGTTCATTCGCCCTATCCCACTTCAGGACTAAATCTCCTACTTCGAAGTTCTTTTCCTTAGCTTTATGTTTATCGAACCATCTTTTCACTATTTGTTGATGAGCCAAGAGTTTTGACTTAGCCTTTTCTCTCTATTCTTCCAGCATGAGCAGAGTGTCAATCCTCTGTTGTATTGTCGACGAGGGTTCCTCATTAGAATCTTGGGCCAATTGGAGAGAGGGAAGATAAAGACCGTTCAGGAGGATGGCTTCCTGTCCGTAGACCAGAAAGTATGGGGAATTTCCTATGTCTTCTTTGGGTGTGACCCTATCATCCCACAGGGAATTATGCAGTTGATTATGCCAATTTCTTTGTTTTTCCGTAACTATCTTCTTTAGTATCCTTACCAGGTTCTTGTTGGTCGATTCTTCCACACCATTTCCATGAGGGTAATAATTTGCAAAGTACTTGATCATGATTCCTTTGTCCAGAGAAAACTCCATCAATCGGGTAGAAGAGAAGTAAGCTTCATTATCAAATACTAGAACAGAGGGGACACCAAACCTCATGATCAATTGTTGTTCTATAAACTGGATTACTATTTTCTCATTTACATGAGTCAAAGGAACGACCTCTGCCCATTTTGTGAAATAGTCGGTGGTAGTAAGAATGTGCTTGTGTAGTTTGGAAGAGTTAGGGGAAATTTCTCATATGATATCCAACCCCCACTACTCAAAAATTATGGAGACCATTAAAGTATGAAGTGCGATTGCTTCCCTTTTTTCCTTTCCAACTCTCATTTGGCAGGTCTTACAATTCCTAGCGTAGGTATGAGCATCTTTGAACAAAGTGGGCCAATAATAGCCAGCTCTCAAAATTTTATGAGTGGTGGTGTTCCCTGCAAAGTGTTCTCTGATGGGGCCATCATGGAGTTCTGTCATCACCTTGCCGATGTCTACTCGTTCGAGACATCTCAATAATACCCCATCATATTTGATTCGAAAGAGTACCGAATTTATAAGATGATACTGTGCAGATTTCAATCTTAGGGCCCTCCTTTCCTTATGGTTGAGGTTCTTAGGACAAGCCCAGTTATAAAAATGATAAGTCAAATCCTTGTACCAGGAGTCTCGTGTTGGGGAGATGTATGTCACTTCTTTGCACCATAGTGCCATTTCATTTTCCCACCCAAATCTTCATTTTCTTGATCCTGGGCTTTAGCTGCGAGCTTACACAAACCTTGTCCTTTTACTAGTTTGGTAGGCTTTATGTCTAAATCAAATTCCTGGACTACTGCCATCCAGTTCCCTCTCCTTTCCCCCATTTCTTGTTGAGTGAACAGGGATCAGACCGCAGGGTGCGGCACAATCACCTTAGTGTGATTTTTTAGAATGTAGGATCTGAAATGTTTTACTACCTTGTAGACAACGTAGGCCTGTTTATCTATGGTAGGATAATTAAGCTTGGATCCTTGAAGATTATTACCCATAAAGGAAATTGGGGCCTCGTTGTTGTCATCATATTTCTGGGTCAAAACTGTGACGAGCGATTGGTCGAAGGTGAAAGTATACAAGTTAAAGTCCCTATTGAAATCGGGACTTCGCAGCACCGGGGCTCGGGAGATGGTGGCTTTGATATTATTGAAAGTGTCTTTTCGTTCATCATCCCACTTGAATTTGGAATCCTTGCGAATCATCTTTTGCAAGGGCTTGATGATTTCAGCAAAGTTGGGAATGAACTTCCGCCTGAAATTGATTTGCCCGAAAAAGGACTGCATGGCCTTCTTGTTATGGGGGAGTGGGAGTTGAGCTATGGCTTTAATCCTTTAGGGGTCTATGCGAATCCATGCTTGGGATATAACATGACCTAACAAATTTCCTTCCTTGACACCGAAAATAGTGTTCTTAGGGTTCAGCGATATACAGTACTTCCTGCATCTCTCGAAAATCTGAGTTAAGTGTTGGATGTGTTATTTTCTATTCCTCGAATACATCGTTACGTCATCTTAATAAAATACCACACACTTATTGATGAGTCCTCGGAAAGCCACGTCCATGGCCCTTTGAAAGGTTGCTCCTGCGTTAATTAAGTCAAAGGACATGCGCTTATAAGAGAAGGTTCCCCATTTGGTTCGGAAGGTAGTTTTTAATCAGTCTTCTTTCGAAACCAACACTTGGTTGTATCCTGAAAAACCATCTAGAAAGGAAAAAATCTTCGGGCCCGACATGGTCTATAGGAGTTGTTCCATTGGCGGGACATGATAATTTTCCTTTTCTGAAGCTTTGTTGAGGTTCCAAAAATCTACACATAGTCGGATTTCTCCTGACTTTTTCCTCACTGGAACAAGATTCGCTACCCAGGAGGAATGCCTAACTTGTAAAATTATCTTTGCATCTAAAAGTTTCCTCAACTCTTGATACACGAGAGGTTCCAGGGATGGATGGTACTTTTGGAGCTTCTGTTGGAAAGGCATCATTTCAGGTTTTAACGGGATAGTGTGTTGAATGATGCGGGTGTCATACGCTTTTAAATCCTTAGGACCATGTGAGAACATCCTGGTATTGCCTGAATTATCTGAGGTAGGCCTTCCTCTCTTCCTTAGATATATTTTTTCTATGATTTACATTCTTCAGGTTCTCTGGAAAACCAAGATTTACAGTTTCATGGAGGGGGAAAGAGCTACCAATCTTCGCGTTTTTGGGTTCTTTAAAATGATCCTTTAGATCGAACAAAATTTCTAGATTAGATATCCCCTTGGGAATTGTGTGGGCTTTCAATTTTCCAACATATTTTTCTGTTCGGGGATTGGTCTCAGTTGTTTGCTCTCGGAATGCTTCATCATCTATGGCTAGGTCTTTGAAATTGTCTTGATTGGTCAAGAAGTTTATGATTTTCTCATCTCCTTCAAAGACCTTCCAATTGGAAATATTGTTCGGCACCAAAGGTCTATAGAGCATATCCACAGTAAATCAGGAGGCTTCATAATATTCTAAAGGCCATAGTCGGGAAACGGTTGTCGCCAAGGAGTCGGAAAGAACGCTTTTTTCTCTCGGGATCGTGGTGATATTGAAAGCATCAAAGTGCTCCATTGGCCTAAGAAACTATTGTTGGTAGTTCTTAAGATGAGGTGAATTACAATAGATAGTATTCCTTACTTGTCTAAGAATGATCTCAGAATCCCTGAAAACCTTCAATTCCTTGATACCCAAATGTATGGCTTTCTTTAACCCTTGTACTAGAGCATCCTATTCGGCGGTATTGTTTGTACATTCAAATTCTATCCTACAGGACAGGAAATGGCATTTACCCCTCTGGTCTATGAGTATGCACGTAGCTCCTGACCCTTCTTGTGATTTAGATCCATCCAAATAGAGGGTCCGAATTTGCGAACGATAATTTCTCCTTTCTCTCCCCTCACCCGTGTTCTGTTCTTCGACCTCTTCCTCTGGAATTCCTAGCACAGGGATCTAACAGAAGATGGTATCTCCTATCGACATCGGGGATTCTTCTCGAAAGATCATTTCAGAGTTTTGAGTAACCGGAACACTGGACAGGAGAGGAGCAAAGTTGTTGAAGTGAGAATCATAAGAATAGTTTCCCAATATGACGAAGTCGGTAGAGGCTGGTTCATTTGGGGTTTCCAGATCAATGACCGTATGTTTCATATATCTTTCCCTATCAATTTTGATCATGTTCTTGTATCCCTTCAATGGCAGCCAAAGGTGCACCCATTCGGTACTGAAATATCCATTCATCTTTTCAGACCAATCTCAACTCAACAATAGTCCATATGCCTCATGGATGTCCACCACAATGATGTCAATGACCTGCAAAAAATTAGGATGCGTCGCTATCCTAATCATCACATATTTGAGATCTCCCATGACCTTGACCTGGGTTTTGTCTAGTTGTATGACATGTTTATCACTTTTGAGAGGGACATCACCTAATTTATTACATATGGCCAAGGGCATGACATTAGAGGACGCCCTGGAATCGACCAGGAAATTGTGAAGATTCCTATTGAAGACTTCAAATGTCAAAAGGAAGGGAGGCACAAATGGCCTTTGTTTCCTACCTTCTGAGCAGGTGTTCACGGTTGGCTTGTTTGTTAAATCTGTCAGGGGGAGAGTCCTATTCTGACTATTTTTCTTGGTCGGGTTTCCTACTGAATTCAGAGCTTGCAATAGGAAGTCCTTCTATTGAAGAATTATACATGCGTCCATAACTGATATGTTAGCTTTCAACTTATTCAAATCTTCAACTACATTATAATCTAGTTTGGGGGAATCTTGGGTGTGGATTCTTATAGACCTTTTACTGGGGGGAAAATGCATCTTCAAGCAGTCAGGAGTTAACTTACTTTGCGAGGCCCAGGGGAAGTCGACATCTTTCGAGACGGGTTGGCCCTTGCTATGTGTTTGTACTACCGATACCTATGGGGGTTGTTCTCGAGACTCAAACAAGTCACCTGAAGACGCGATCACGTCGGGATCCCATATCAGCATGGTTGTGTCTCATGGTGGGTCAACTTCTTCCTAGTCTACAATATTCATGGTTGACTGTTCGGTCAGGGAAACTTCGTCCAAAAAATGATTGGCCATTAAATTCATGGCATGGACCCATTAAGGGCATTCTCTCTCTGAGTGGTTCTCTTGGTGATAAGTACAGAATGAATCAGAAACAACATTCCCTAGGTCAATGTTTAAGTTGGTTAGGGGAGGTTCAATTTCTTTGAAAGGATTATTCCTTTTAAAGAAAGGCTTATAGGGTCTTTGGCCTTGGTTTCATTCCCCTGTGCTCCTTTTCATGTCTATAATATCATTCGATAGTTTCTTGACCATGTGCTACAAATATTTTATATCTTCATTACCTTTGTCAGGAGCTTGTTCAACCGGCTTCCCCGACGGTTTGGTCAGAAGGAGTCCTCTTCTAGGGGGAGGTTGGCTTTCTTTCCTCACCAGAGAAGCCTGGCCTTTTTTACATCCTTTCATCTGGAATTCTATCGTCTTGGCTTCTTCAAAAAAATTTGCAAGGGTTTGTTTGGCGGCTCTTTTAATGAACATGGAAATAGAAGTCGAGAGCGCGTTGGCATAAACTTCGATTTGCAATTCTTGAGTTGGTTTCTTCGCGAGCTGGAATTTGTTTAGGATGGTTGTGAATCTTTGATTGAAATCTTTGAACCTTTCTTTTGGGGTCATGGTGGCTGTGAACAACTCCTCCATCAGGGCTCTCATAGTAGTTTCTTCCACAAATTTGTCTAGAAAATCCTTTTGGAATTTAGTCCAGCTGGTTATGGATCCTAACAACAAATTAAAATACCACATGGAAGCTGAATTTTCAAACGTGTATGGGAAAAGTTTGCATACTATGTCTTCATGTTGGACGTTCATAATTCTAATCGCGAGTATGAATTTCTTGATGTGATCTTCGGGCAAACCTGAAGTTTCAGGATCATATTTGGGCAACAACTTTTTTGGGTGTCAGGGAAGATTGTGTACTCGTCCTAGGACGACCACAATGTCTCCAGCCAACCAAGGTTGGTTGTCTCGAAGTGGAACTTCTCTTTCATCCCCATGACCATTGTTCCCTTCCATATCTTCGGAGTCGGAGTCAAACTCTTCTTCTTCCGAAAATTCATTATGTTAGAAGATGTCATCGACTAGTGTCTCGGGTATTAGATCAAGAGGCTCTTGAATTTTGGTAATTGCGAAATCTATTAAGTCTTCGACAAAGTGTACGAAAACTTCATCGGGAGTACTGACTACTAATATGCTTTGTTCTTTTCTTCGGGGAAGGATGGGGGTGAAGGGAAACGTACCAATTTGTCGGTTGTAGGCTCTGGTAATTATTCTGAATTGATTCACTTCATCGTGAGGGAGATAGTAAGGTATTTAAGGGTGAACATGTCCTTCCTCAAAATTGGGTGAGTTATCTGCTTCGAGATTAATCGATAAGCGTGGGTTTTCTGTTGGATGACTAGCCATGCATGTGGGTCGTTACAAATCTGTAGGCTATTTGAAATGTCATATAACTTATATACTCAGCCATTCATTGTGGCCCTCCTTCTAGCGCCAATTCTGTTGATGGGGCCTAAATCCCCTAATTCAAAAGAAGTAACCAAACCTACCACTGAGGCCCAATTAGACTCTTCAGTGTTTGGAGTGGAATGGTTCTCCAGATCTTGTGATCTGGCCAAATTATCGATGGGCTTTGTTCTTTCTGGTGAAGGCTCTTCCTTCTATTAGGACAGTTCCTTTTCTATATTTCTCTTGGGTTGGGGCTGATATGAGAGATGCAAGCCAGTATAAATCAACTTAAAAAATAACAATACAAAGGTTTTAACTAGAGGGAAGAGGTCGAGCTTTGGGATAACCCGCTTCTCAAACAAGAAGACAATGATTCTATGTTGCGGGTCCTAGTACTAAGACATTAACCAAGTGAGAATCCAATTACTTTCTAAGAAAGAAAAACTAATTTAACAGAAGAAAACACACAAGTAATCAAAATCATGGTAAGCAAAATAATTCATCTACCATAAAATTCATCACATAAAAACACAATGATTTATTCTCGTCATTAAAGCAAAGAACATCAAGACATTGCACTAGATAACTTGACAGCAAAATTAATTGCTCTTACTCATTTACTACATCATTCATGGAATAGGAAAGGAAGTAATTCTTCTCCAAATCCAATCACATACATCTGATGAAAATAGCTTGTCTTTGGCCCAGAAGGACTTCTCAATTCACAACAGTCTCAAAATAATTATCAACAACCAAAAGAGGGAGTTCTTACAACAACCATCGACCCTTTACTCATCGGTCGATGTCTCTATTTATAATCTAAAATTCAACTGCAATTAATGGCTAAATACAATTTAGGCCAAACAAAAATTGCCACGTAGAGTGGTCATCCAACAGTTTATTTCAATGGTCCACTTGAGACGCCTCTTGAAAAGGGTGGCTTCTTTCATATTCAGACCAGCTGATAAACAAATTTTCACAGGTTTGAGCCCATGGGAACCTATGTTGTTCCATAGGGGCAACATATGCTCCTCTAATGTCTACTACATGTGCCCGGTATTTTACCAAGATGGAGTTTAGAGGTTGCAACATGGCTTGAGCTCGGATCGGATGACCTGTGAATTGTTGCACTTGCCATGGCGTCGCGTCGGCAATTTTTCTCATTCATCAGCCTATAGCAAGTTTCGTTTGGTGTGTATCTCGAACATGTCGCTTGAGTCGAGAAACTGATTGGGAGTGTTTCTTTCAGAGAAACCAGAATCCTTCATTGCGTCGGTGATCCAGCTACGACGTTCCTTTTGAGTCTTTTGGCGAGGCCATCAGATAAGCTTCGTTCAACTAATCGGGGAATATTCTTTCCTATAATCAAGACAAAAAAAATGTTTAATGATCCAAGCAACTTGTGATAAGACATAAATAAATCTGATAAGACTAATGCATACCTGGGTAGCACGCTAATCTTAGTCATTTAAGAGTTACTTGATTTTCGTCTCTCCTTAGAATGACCTGTGATGACCTAACCGAAGCCATCGCTCCTTTTGATTAAGATGAATTATTTCAGCGTATCATGAAGTGGCAAATCAAGCACGAGATTCGTGAGCAACTTAAATTGTCATAGTGATTTTTGACCTTTGGTGCTAAAAGGAGACATCGAAGGTGAGCGTGTGCACACATAATACCTAGAAGGTCGAACACCATAAAAGGAAAGTCATTAAATGCCTCCAGAATCTGTATTATCAAGCGTGTAAAACATCATTCGTTAAATAGTGGGGGGCCTGGAAAAAGATCAAAAGGAATGTACCGGATGTTCTCAGTAACTTTGATCGGCTGCGTTTACACGCTCTAGATTCCATCTGTCACATACTCGTGGTGCGTCAAGTCCTTAAACACCATGCCACAACACGCAAGTGCGGTACATACATGATATGATTCGCTCCTTCATATTTTCTATAAATTCCAAGAGTTCTGTGGGAAATCCTATGCTTACGCCGAGCTTATATTCTCTGGAATTTTGGTCTGGAAAATTTATCTTGGTGAAGTTCTGCATGGGCATCCTTTTCCACCTGCGAACGAGTGGGCTGCTACACTGCTGCAAAATGGGATCTCCTTTGGACATGGGACAGGGTCCATGGGGTATTCGTAGTGCTAGGTGTGAGCCCCTGTGTGCCTGGGATTATTTTTGGTCATCTTCTCATATTTTTGAAATCCTAATAGGAGGTGGAGGTTTTGGCGTTCTCAACGAAGATTGAAGCTGAAAAGGGTGTGTCTGAGTAAGGTATACTTTTAAATGTGCCTTCTCAAGAGTCAAAACTGCAGAGAAAAGGGAGGCCTAGAAAGGATACGACCAGAACGGAGGAGACCTACCTTTCAACTGAGCTGAGCACATGTCCAGTTGTCGAGGAGTTTGTGGGACTTCCTCGCTTGTTGGAGCTAGTTGGGATTATCGACAGAGGAGACAGGAGCCGAAAAGGAAGGGGAAGAGAACTGGGTCCTTGTTTCAAGAGTTTCGTTCAATAATTAGAGTGAGATAAACTTGCGATAGCCGAGCTCTACCAAGAAAATAGAAAGCTATGACATTAGTTGGCAGAAAAATACCAGCGGATAACATCGTCGCATGGTTGTGCAAGGAGCACGGTTTGGCTTCATAGGTGACTCCGAGAAGCCCAGGATACAATTGTGCAACTACACGAGATTTAACATGCTTCAGAAGAGAGGGATACAGTGCCAAGCGCCAGCAATGACCTGGGGAAAATTTTGTATGTGAGAAAGACATGATGGGTGATTCTACGCCTTACATCCTCTTGGGTGTCACTCTGGAAAAAAAAACCCCTTTTGTTCTTTCGTTGTAAGGGTATTCTTGGTTTTGCGGCTACCAGGTCAATTGGTCGCAACGTGGCTTAGTTGTCTGTAATCTGAACTTCGTGGGAACCCTTAATATTAAAAATCAGAAGTATTTTGAATGTATTAATCTTTCTTATGGGCAGTTGGTCTGTGTTCCTTATCACAAATTATTAGTTTGCGCAC
Organism: Picea sitchensis; assembly: GCA_010110895.2. Lineage (NCBI taxonomy): Eukaryota > Viridiplantae > Streptophyta > Pinopsida > Pinales > Pinaceae > Picea > Picea sitchensis. The sequence goes on along the minus strand of SNQJ01S0000081.1, from coordinate 203,853 downwards.
ATTATTAAATCTCGCAATCGTTACTTTTGTACCAAGGCTTTATAAATAATAATAAAAAAAAATATGTTGGTAGGTAAGCATCTTACTCGATACTTCTCTCATGTCAACATATCGGGGTTCAAACCTTTGCGCGACACTTACTATCATGTGTTTCTACCCAAAACTGAATTAATCGATCTTCAAAAGAATGCTTCCCAAGGTTTTTCATAGGAAAGAAACATTTCATCAGCCGATGCCGAAGAGGGTCGGTATTCAGCTACTTTGACTCTCCAAATGGTCTTTGCCACCATCATCTTCCACCGATGTTGAAATTCTCATGTGAGTCGGGAAAAATCTGGGCCGTCGATTCCTTGAGTAGTTGTTAAGTATTTTAGAGTTAAGATAATTATTCATTGTATGTTCAAGTGAACTTTTAATCAATTAAAATGTGAAACATATAAGAGAAGCAAAGGATAAGTTTCAAGCCGAGGAGAAAATGGTCAAAAGTAAACTATAGGGTGGTACCCAAAAGGAAATAGTCGCAAAAATTTTAGGGTGTGTTGAGTACTCAATAGATTCTTTTATTAGTCATTGATAATTCTCTTACAATTGTGCATTGCGCTACAAAATATGCAACAATAACATTACCCAAACATGCCTAGTCATTCCATTGTAGTGAGAGCTTCACTCCTTGGTCATACCTCAGGCTTCTTCCTTCACTCGTCTCACTTACCAAAATGCACTTAAGAGCTTCTCATTTGTCGAACCCCAAAATAAAATTCAGAACCTCTTACCTTACGCATTTCCAAACCTCTCTACCCCAAAACCCATTGCATATTTATACATAAAAATGGGGTAAATCTCGTTACAAAAGTGTACAAAAATGTCATAAAAATCCAACGATAATAAACATTTTCTTCCTTTTGTACACTACTCCATCACACATCCTTCTGTCAAGTGATTTTTCTCCTTAAAATCCACTCCTGTCATGCACTCTGGTCCATCTTCTAACTACCTTTTTTTCTTTGACTTCTTCTAGCGTAGATCTCAAAACTTAACCAAAATTCATATCCAACATAATGCATGGGGGTATATTGAGTATGTAGTCATTATCTCCCACCTTTTCCAATACCTCAAAAGGACCCTGCCACAAATCCTTGATTTTCTTACCAGAACCATCTAGTATTTCCTTATTCATATGTAACCATACTCTGTCTCCCACTTCAAATGTTCTCTCTGTTTTGTGTTGGTCATGTCTAGCCTTGTACTTTTCCTGTGACTTCTTCAATGTCTCCTCTACTTGCAAATGGATCTTCCCGATCTTCTCAAAAAACAATTCTACTTTTGATGCATCTCCTATGAGTTCATCCCTCACTCCTCCTTTTTTTCCATATAATACATCTAAGGGTGAAGGTGTTGTTGGCAAATATTTAACAAACAGTGCATGCTTGTATGCTTGTCATTGATGGAAAGTACAACAATGAAGATGACATGAGTACATAAAGTATGTAGTAGATGGGAATTATGAGAAGATGTTGCAAAGAAGATTCGAATAAGATCAGAAGAGATAGTGCAAAGGATTGTTGGTAGATCATCGATGGAAAAATAAGAGTAAGCGGAACAAAGTAAGCTCGGGATGAGAAGAAACATTTTTTATCGTTGGATCCCCTTTTTAATTCTCGAAAGAAAGAGGACCATCATATCTAATTGTAGACAAGAAGAACGCGCAGAAGAGGAGGACATATCTCAGGCGTCAGATCTCTAATCATCGTTGGATCAAGGAGAACCTACACGTTCATTAAAGTGCAAGGAGAAGCGGGCTCACAAAATCATGAAAGAAGAAGGACCACCCATATTCAGGAAGGACACGTGGTGAAATATCATCATGTCATTGAATGGAAAGTCAAAGGAACGAGGTTCCCTAACCTCTCGAATTCGCGATATGCAAAATCGTGAAACTATCTTAGTCGTCAGATCGAGGTTTGTTGTGGACTGTTGATCCAGCTCCATCTCAGAGTCTCATCTATCGCAACTTGGAGTGACGAGAACCTCCATCTAAGGAAATGCAAGATCGTGAAAAGATTAGGACCGTTGGATCACCAAGAACGTGGACCGTTGATCCGATCTCCATCTCGAAGTTTCGCGAATCACGACTTGGAGAGGTAAGAAACATAACCACTAAAATCGTGATATGAGAAATCACGATTTAATCGCAGCCGTCAGATCAAGGTATGATCTGGACCATTGATCCGACTCCATTTCAAAGTTTCACGAATCGCAACATGGAGAGGCAAGAAACATAACCACAAGAACGCCAAAATTGCGATATGATCCGAGTTGTTGAATCAAGATTAGATATGAACCGTCGAATCATAGGACAAGTGGCAAGCGATTGGAATTTCAGTGACTTGGATTCAACGGAGCATGGTGTCGAAACTCGCGAAATATGAAGCACCTTTTTGGCACAGCCTATGGTCACTTCCAGTGGTCACGAGAAGGGAAGGAGTCAGTTCAGATAAGCTCCATTTCGTAGTTTCGGGGAACGCGACTTGGAGAGTCAAGATGCCTCATCTCCAGATTCACGAAATGAAAAATCGTGAAAGCGCTTTATGCATAAGTGCGTGGTCACAACCATTGGGCACATCGATGGAAGATGGAGGAAGAAGCTAGAGGTGCTAAGCTTCACCACAAGGATCCTGAAATGCCAAATTACAAAATGGAAAAACAAGCACACGATTCTTTATTCTTAATCCAATGATTCAACTGAGTTTGAATATGATCGGAGGGCTACTATTCCATCTCATAGTTAATTGCTCAGTTACAAATCTGTTAGCTAAACTGAATCATGATTCTTGATCGGTTGTATTTTCAGTTGCTTAGACGGTTTTGTTTTTCCTAAGAAGATGTGAAGTGTAACTGCTATGAGCGTGGTGCATAAAAGAAAAAGATACAGACTATGCGTGGTTGGTTGTTCTAGACAAAAAATGAATTAAACTATAAGAAAGGGAAAATCACAGGATGCACAGTGTGAGACTGAAAATATGTGCAATATGAGATAAAACTCAGAGAAGAGTAACATATGAGGAAAAGACTTGAAGTAGAGCAAAATGACAGAACAAGTTGAAGTAGAGAAGAATGACAGAACAAGTTGAAGCAGAGTAGAATGATAGAACAAGTTGAATAAGAGAAGAATTGTAGAACAGACAAAGGAAGAGAAGAATTGCAGAACAGTTAGAAGAAGACCAAATTTACAGAACAGAGAAGAAGTGGTAAGAATCAATTTATCTGTGTAGTTGGTTGTTTAATTATTCATTTACATTCCAGGGTGGTTGGGAGGTGCTAGGGAGGATTTTTGTCCTCAGAGGTTCAAGTGGGAGCTTGAACACAGGGAGTTGTAGCTTCCATCTGGTTGCAGCCAGAGAAACCAGGGTGGC
>SNQJ01S0000081.1:113707-194679 GCA_010110895.2 Picea sitchensis | reverse complement strand
AAGTCTTCGGGAGTAAATGTTATATCAAGAACAATGATGAAAATATTGGAAAATATGATGACAGGGCTGATGAAGGTATTTTCTTGGGTTATGCTACAAATAGTAAAGGGTACAGATGCTACAATAAGAGATTGCATAAACTAGTTGATTGTATAGACATAAAAGTTGATGAAGAAATCACGGTCAAGAATGTAGGTAGTGTTGACCCAACAACATAAGATATAGTTGAAGATGAAGATGAACAGGTCCAAGGATCAGAAAGAGAAGAATCTGAATCAGATGAAGACATGAATACTCCAACTGACACAAATCAGCAAAAAGAAGCAAAATCACCTCTCATAATTGTTAAAAGGAATCATCCTAAAAATAAGATAATTGGAGATATAAATAAAGGAGTTCAGACAAGAAGGAAATTGATTAAAGACTCAGAACAATCTCATGTTGCTTTTTTTATCTATGATTGAACCTAAAACTTTTGATGAAGCTAGCAAGCATGATGATTGGATTAGAGCTATGAATGAAGAACTAGATCAGATTGAGAAGAACAATACTTTGGAGCTTGTCCCTAGACCTGAAGATAAAAATATAATAGGTTCCAAATGGGTGTTCAAGAATAAAATGAATGAAAAAGGACAAGTTGTTAGAAATAAAGCCAGATTGGTCTGTAAAGGATATGCACAAGTTAAAGGTCAGGACTTTGATGAAACTTTTGCACTAGTGGCAAGATTGGAAGCCATCAAAATGTTTCTTGCTTATTCATGTCATAAGAACTTTAAAGTTTATTAGATGGATGTTAAGTCAACATTTCTAAATGGAGATATAGAAGAAGAAGTATATATGGAGCAACCTGAAGGATTCTCAATGACAGATAATCTTAATCATGCTTGGAAGCTGAAGAAGGCCTTATATGGGCTAAAACAAGCACCACGAGCTTGGTATTATAGATTGGACAAATTTTAACAAGACAAAGGGTTCAAGAAAGGTGTTGTTGACAACAATCTCTACATTAGGTCTGAAGGTGATAATTTACTAGTTGTTTTGGTTTATGTAGATGATATTATTTTTGGTTTTACTAATGAATCATCTATCCAGTGGTTTGATAACTCTATGCAAACAACGTTTGAGATGTCCATGACAGGAGAACTATCATATTTTCTTGGCTTACAAGTAAAACAGAGTTCTGCAGGAATATTTATCTCTCAAGAAAAATATTTGAAAGAGATGTTAAAGAAATTTCAGATGGAGGATTCATTTCCTGTTAGTACACCTATGGTGGTTGGTTGCAATCTGAGTAAAGATGATATCTCACCTGATGTTGATCAAAGGACATATCTCTCTATGATAGGAAGTCTTTTGTACATCACAGCATCACAACCTGATATAATGCAAGCTATTGGAATGGTAGGTCGTTATTAGTCAGCACCTAAACAAAGTCATTTGGTATTTGTCACAAGGATATTCAAATACTTGAGGGGAACAATGACTTATGGTCTGTGGTATCCCAGAAATCAGAATTTTCAGTTAACTGCTTATTTAGATGCAGATTGGGCAAACTGTGTTGATGAGAGAGAAAGCACCAGTGGAGGAGCATTCTTTCTGGGTGACTCATTAGTAGCATGGATTAGTAAAAAGAAAGGATCCATTTCATTATCAACTACAGAGGCAGAATACATTGTTGTTGCTACTTGCTGCACACAAATTTTATGGATGATACAAACTCTTGCATATTTGAAGGTAACTTACACTGATCCCATTCCAATTCACTATGATAGCACCAGTGCCATTAGTGTCTCCAATAATCCTGTTCTTCATTCCAAGACTAAGCATATTCCAATAAAGTACCATTTTCCCAAAGAACAAGTTACAAATTGAATTGTTCAACTGAATTATATACCTTCTATAGAACAGATTGCAGATATATTTACAAAACCATTAGCACCAACCCCTTTTGGATATCTTCGTCAAAAGTTGGGGGTTATAATTTATTTTGTCTAATTTGTTCACCTGGTCAAGGGGGATACTTATTTCATATCTGGTGTATTTCTAATATGCTTCTAGTTGACAGGGGGAGTATGTACTGCAACAGCTCAGAGGGAGCATGTTTCTTCTTTGACATTGATGTCAAAGGGGGAGAAAGTGTGGTAAATTTATTTCAGTATGTGATTTCAAGGATTCTATAGGAAAGTTACAGTGGTTGCCATCAATGCCAAAGGGGGAGAATGTTGGCAAATATTTAACAGACAGCGCATGCTTGTATGCTTGTCATTGATGACAAGTACAACAATGAAGATGACAGGAGTACAGAAAGTATGTAGTAGATGGTCATTATGAGAAGACACTGCAAATAAGATTTGAATAAGCTTAGAAGAGATAGTGAAGAGGATTGTTGGCAGATCATCGATGGAAAAATCAGAGTAAGTGGAACAAAGTAAGCTCGGGAGGAGAAGCATCATTTATGATCGTTGGATACCTTTTTAATTCCCAAAAGAAGGAGGACCGTCAGATCTAATTGTAGACAAGAAGAACACGCAGAAGAGGAGGACAGATCTTAGGCGTCAGATCTGAGCATAAGTTTTGATCATCTTTGGATCAAGGAGAACCTGCACGTTCATTAAAGTGCAAGGAGAAGCGGGCTCACAAAATCCCGAAAGAAGGAGGACTGTCCATCTTCAGGTAGGACATGTAGCGAAAGATCATCATGTTGCTAACTAGAAAGTCAAAGGAACGGGGTTCCCTAACCTCTCGAATTCGCGATATGCGAAATCGCGAAACTATCTTAGTCGTCAGATCGAGGTTTTTTGTGGACCATTGATCTAGCTCCATCTCGGAGTCTCGCCTATCGTGACTTGGAGTGACGAGAACCTCCATCTAAGGAACAGCGAGATACGAGATCGCGAAAATATTAGGACCGTCAGATCACCAAGAACATGGACCGTTGATCCGAGCTCCATCTCAAAGTTTCACGAATCGTGACTTGGAGAGGCCAGAAACATAACCACCGAAATCGCGATATGCAAAATCGTGATTTAATCGCAACTGTCAGATCAAGGTATGATCTGGACCGTTGATCAGACTCCATTTCGGAGTTTCGCGAATCGCGACTTGGAGAGGAAAGAAACATAACCACAAGAATGTTGAAATCGCGATATGCGAAATCGCGATATGATCTGAGTTGTTGAATCAATATTAGATCTGAACCATCGAATCATAGGACAAGTGGCAAGCGATTGGAATTTCGCTGACTTGGAGTCAACGGAGCATAGTGTGGAAACTCGTGAAATATGAAGCGCCTTTTTGGCACAGCCTATGGTCACCGGCAGTGGTCACGAGAAGGGAAGGAGTTAGTTCAGATAAGCTCCATTTCGGAGTTTCGTGGATCGCGACTTGGAGAGTCGAGATGCCCCATCTCTAGATTCACGAAATGAAAAATCGTGAAAGCACTTTATGCATAAGTGTGTGGTCACATCCATTGGTCACATCGATGGAAGATGGAGGAATAAGCTAGAGGTGTTAAGCTTCACCACAGGGATCCCGAAATGCCGAATTACGAAATGGAGAAACAAGCATAAGATTCTTTATTATTAATCCAATGGTTCAAGTGAGTTTGAATATGATCGGAGGGCTACTGTTCCATCTCATAGTTAATTGATCAGTTACAAATCTGTTAGCTAAACTGAATCATGATTCTTGATCGGTTGGCATTTCAGTTGCTTAGACGGTTTTCTTTTGCCTAAGAAGATGCTAAGTGTAACTGTTGTGGGAGTGGTGCATAAAATAAAAAGATACAGACTGTGCGTGGTTGGTTGTTCTGGATGAAAAATGAATTAAACTGTAAGAAAGGGAAAATCACAGGATGCACAGGGTGAGACTGAAAATATGCGCAGTATGAGATAAAACTCAGAGAAGAGTAACAAATGAGGAAAATACTTGAAGTAGAGTAGAATGATAGAACAAGTTGAAGTAGAGCAGAATGACAGAACAATTTGAAGCAAAGGAGAATGACAGAACAAGTTGAAGAAGAGAAGAATTGCAGAACAGACAAAGGAAGAGAAGAATTGCAGAATAGTTAGAATAAGACCAGATTTACAGAACAGAGAAGAAGTGGTAAGAATTGATTTATCTGTGTAGTTGGTTGTTTAATTATTCATTTATATTCCAGGGTGGTTGGGAGGTGCTAAGGAGGATTGTTGTCCTTAGAGGTTCAAGTGGGAGCTTGAACACAGGGAATTGTAGCTTCCATCTAGTTGCAACCAGAGAAACTAGGGTGGCAGGGTGGTGCAAGGGAGCACAAGTGTTCTCTGTTATACAGGTTGGAGCCTGTGTAACTGGAAGTTGGTGCTTCCATCCAGTTGGTGTTGGAACATTAAGGGAGTTTGTGCTTCCTTCTAGTGGGTGCTAGAGAAACCAGAGAGTTGGTGCTCTCAAACAAGTTGGAGATTGTAAAACAGAGGTAGTAGCCTCACATTGAGTTGGTGCTCATTTATAGATGATGTACATAACTTAAAAGACTGCCTATCATTTCGAAGAAGAAGAGGTTTTCTCCCTTTATGGGTTTCCTAGTGAAAAATTGTCTCTGTGTATATCTTATGTGTGACTGATGCTCATTATTTATATCGTCCATATGTTGTATAATATTGATAGTCACTTGAAGAAAAATTAAGAATGGTTTAATAGATTTATTATTTTTTAAGCACAGTAACAACTTATTCACCCCCCCCTCTTAGCTGTCTTAGTAATTTCAACATGTGTAAAACATCCAAAGAAAGTTTCAAAAGGTGACTTACTAGTAGAAGTGTGGATTGTTCTGTTATAAGAGTGTTGTCTAACGATCATATTTTCATCCCAAGTCTTCAAATGCTTCTCATTATAACCCATCAAAAGATGCACCAAAGTCTTGTTGACTAATTATGTCTATCCATAGGTTTGTGGATGGAATGATGTAGACCTCGTGAGCTTAGTGTACATCTTCTCCCACAATGTAGTCTAGAAGGCACTTAGAAATATAATGTCCATGTTTGAGATGATACTCCTTGGTTTCCCAAAGTGCACCCAGACCTGTTCAAATAACTTTTTTGCTACTTCTTGTCCATTGATATTGTTTTTACAAGGCATGAGAATGCACATTTTGATGAACCAGTCAAATACCACAAATATATAGTTATGTCCCTTATTTCCTTACCAAAAATAGAACTTGCTTCCTATTACTAGGCTTGTTCGTACAACAAATTATACATCCTCTAATATATCATGCTACATCTTCTTGCATTATGGGCCAAAACACATATCTCTATAAGTTGGAAACTGTATTTCCAACACCAAAATTTCCTACAACCTTGCAGGTGTGAGTATCTCTAATAAGTTGTAATCGTTCACCTTTAGGAACACAAAGCTTTTCAATATTGTAGAGTAAGCCATTAAGGAAATGATAGTCAGCCTTGTCGTCACCTTCTTCTATATGAATTTATCCTTGTAGATGTTGAAACACCTCCTTAAAGTCATTATCTTCTCTGTATGCATGTTTGTATGCATCATGGTTAAAAGGATCCATGTGCATCAGAGTTCTAAAATTTGTAATATTGTATGTGGTTGGTCACAAAAAAATGCTAGTGATCTATGTCGATGATGGTCTCCTTTCCCATCAAATAGTGCTTCCTTGTCATAGATAGGGTAGTTTAGGACCTCCCCATGAAATAATTTATAATGATAGAAAACAGGCCTTCCTCCATGCATCAATATTTCTCCCACCTTGAAAAGTATGCCAGATCTGGGTCATACAAAAGATAATCATTTTCCATGTTTTTCTGCAGTTGTATTTCTCTCAGTGGGCCATTATCTCTATTATAGGATCCCTAATTTTATCATAATAAAATAATTTCAGCATTGTTTTTCCCTTCGAGGTTTTTCCAAGGGTATCTACCCAAACATATTGGTGTTTATGTGTGCGTGATTTGGTTTACATTTTTTCTTCCACTATATTTATTGAGTTGAATATTCCAACAGTGTATTGTTGTTTTGTGAGCTTCTAATCTAATTTGCAATAAGGAAATCAATAGATAACAAGATACCTAGGTGTTGAAGTAAGAGGTTTTCAACACAAGGGAATTGGTTATAGATCCTTCTGGGTTATCAGATTCCTCGTTGTCCTTAAAGAGATATTCAATAATCCCCCTCGAGGAAAATAAGAAGAGTTTTAGGTATGATATTTACAAGAAAATCAATTCCAGTTCATATTATGACTAGAGGAATGAAGGGAATGGTATCTTGTAGAAATTTGAGCAGTTTGGGGAGGAGGAGATGGAATATAGATCTCTAAGAGAGTGGAAGAGGATAAAGTTCATGCACTAAATTATGAGAGGCACCGAAGAGTGACCTTCATTTTTCCTCCGCAAAGAAAATCCTCCGCAAAATTTAATTCTGGATCTGTGTATATGTAGTTTGTGAATTGAATTTTTTTTCTTCTGGCTGCTACTACTACTTCTCATGTTCTTGTCATCGTCATCGTCTCTGATTCACATAAAATTATTATTAGGAATATATATATATATAACAAATTGAAATTATAAAAAACACACACACATATAACTATTTTGTATTTATAAAAAACTAAAATTAATTTATGTTTGCAAAAAATGTGGAAAAGTAATCGATGCTATTATAATAGATAATATGCACCATGCTTGGTGTGTTATATCAAGCTCAAATAACCACTCATCAGTGCATTACATATAACACACCAATGTGTCATTGTTATTCGAGCACCAATATGTATTTACTGGTGTGTTGTGTTCACTAACGCACTAAAAATAGGGCATCCCACAAGATGCACCACTATGTCATTTTACTTATGTGTTGTGTGACATGGTGCAGTTGGTTTTATGGAATGCACCAATTTGTTATATTTTTTAGGTGGTAAACCATGCAATGTGATTTGTTATATGGAAAGCACTAGTGCTCTATGTTCATTGAAGCACTAATTTGTTCTAGTGGTGCATTGTATTTTAGGATGCACCAATAACAAGGAAATCTATAAGATGCACCACTCTGATAAATTCTTAACTATTTGTCCCAGTGACACACTGTGAAAAACCTTGATGAGTTGTATGGACCTGCATGCACTACTAAGTTATATATTTTGTTTTTAAAACTTGTCAATTGGTTGATTAAATGGAATGCACCAGTAACAAGTTGTCCCATCAGACACACCACTATGTTAAAATGTTACATATTTTTCCCAATTACTTGTTGTGCACAACACTGGTTCATTTTTTGGACCTTGACGCACCTCTAGACTAAATGTTTCATGTCAAAATCTAGGAAATGTGATTGGTTAATGGAATGCACCAATGCTCCATTTGTCTTGGAGAACTGGTGTTGTGTTTGAGGATGCATTGTGATTTATAATGAAATGTTAACATGCAGTCAAAAGGGCCCAAAGGGGTTGGATCCAATGGTGGAAAGAGAGAATTTTTTCACCCTTGGAAAAGGTTCAATTCTCGTGAGTGATTTACCTGATGCCATGGGAGTACCTTGAGGTAGTGGTTGAATGTATGGTTGCACCTAGAGATATTGTATTAAATGGTATCATGTCTCATGCACACATAAGTGGATCAAACCCCACCCACATGTCCTTCAAATTTTAAGCCCAAATGGGTTGGATCCAATGGTGGAAAGTGAGGAGTCTTTCACCATTGGGAAAGGTCCAATTCCCATGAGGTCTTTACCTGGAGCCATGGGGGCACCTTGAGGTAGTGGTCGAACATGTGGTTGCACCCAGAGATACTATAGTAAATGGTATCGTGACTCGTGCACACATAAGTGGATCAAATACCAACCCCATGTCCTTCAATTTTTATCCCAAAGGGGTTTGATCCAATGGTGGAAAGTGAGGATGTTTTCACCATTGGGAAGGGTTCAATTCTCATGAGGGCCTAAACTAGAGCCATGGGGGCACCTTGAGGTAGTGGTCGAATGTTTGGTTGCACCCAAAGACATTATATTAAATAATAGTGTGACCCATGCACACATAAGTGGATCAAATCCCGCCCCCATGTCCTCCAAATTAAAATTCCCCTAGGTCTAGAGTAGTCAATGAGGGAGTTTGTTGTTAAGGCACTCTGTAAGTGAAAGTCATTGATTCAAAACCTATGGGGACACCTCAAAATTCAGTCATGTTAAGGGTTGGTGCGGTCTAGAACGGGTGTGATCCCCAGATGAATTTGACGGATTAGATTCCCCTAGTTCGTGGCATCTCAGCCACAGTTCAGTCCCTCTCTAGTTAAATGGTTCAGGATTACCAACAACAAAAAAAACATGTGTTCAGAAGGACATACCGATATGTTTATTTTTCAACATTTTTGTGGAGTCATTCTATGAATGACATTGGTGAATTTATGTATCATATACACACTGCATATGATGTTTCCTGTAAAACAATTCACATGGCGCACCAGATTCAGGGGTGAGATGAATCATTTAAACACACTACGTGGAATAAAAAAATCTAGAAAAGACCAAATTTCAGACCAATTTTAAATTTAATGCAATGAAAGTGAAAATAAAAAGGTAATAAAAAATTTAGTGGTATATTCTCTCTTGAGGAGGATTGGTTGCACCATAGAAAAGAAATGAAAATTTGCATTATTTTCCAAAATTTGGAAATGTGTGGAATCTAGTAGTGGTACTATTGAACTGGCTATAGAGCACCGCAAATAGGGATATCGTGGAAGGAGAGTGGGCAGTGGTGCTTTTTTGAGATGTTGGAAGCATGGAATGAGGTGTAACAATGAAAATTGGTATGGTAATTTTTTTTATTTTATCATTCTTCATTGCACCAAACAATTGTATAGACTAGGGCATCATGTTGACATTAAGTACGCACACCGGTGTGATTTTTTTAGAGTGAACCACTACTTTGTATTTTGTTTTGTTTATAGTGGTTAATGGTGTGTATGATTGTATCATCACCAGGAATTTACTTTTATGTGTGCATCTATGCACATCGTTCTTACAAAATCACCAATGTAAAAACCACTAACAAATTCCACTATAAATAGAGAAGGAAGACATTTTTGGGGGAGGTTCCATAAAAACCTCTACTACAAGTTGTTTTCCTTGTAGTTCCCCCTTAAAAAACAACATTGTCCTCAAGGATGGAGATGAAGGAAGTGTTCTAGAATGGATTTTGGTTCCCATGTGGAATCCCTTGGCTATGTATCCTTCCATTGGATTAGGACTTCCTAGATAGTGTGCTAGCAGAGATGATGCTCACATTTTTCAAGGATGGCCTCAGGTTGTAACCAAATGCAACCTTTTACATCTAATTTAAGAAGAGTAGTTTGAAAACTGAAAGTAGATACAATCACTTTCTTTATGTAGGAGACATGAGAGATGGGATGGATTTTAGAGTGGATCGAAATTTCTAATTTGTAAGCCATCGTCTAAATACACTTGAGGATATTATAGGGGCCATAAAGTTTTGGAGAAGGATTCTGGTTTTGATCGCATTTGAAGGATTTATACTTTTATGTTTGCAGATGAGGAAACACTTGATCCCCTTCTTAAAAATGGCATTCAGAGCAATGTTTGGTTAGTAATATAATATTGATGGAGGATTTTGACCATATACAACCTCAAAGGGATTCATGTGAGTCACACCATGTTAAGTTGTATTGTACCATCACTACTCTAGGGGTAACCATTGAACCCATTGGGACTATTATTTGGAAGTAAATAACCTCAAATAGGCTTCCAAACACTTATTAATGGATTCAATATAACCACCCATCTAAGGGTGATAGGAAATGCTAAGATGCAATTGAGTTCCCTAGAGTCAAAAACATTCTTGCTAGATATTGCTAGTGAAAGTGGGATCATGATTTTTGACAACAGATTGTGGCATACCATGGAGTTAGAAAATGTTATCCATGAATAATTGAGAAATTGTGGAAGATTTAAAGGGATGTTTGAGGGCACAAAAATAAGCATATTTGGAAAGGGGATCGACCACAACCATGACGAAAACATTATTACCATATTTGGGTAACCCCGCAATAAATTCCATAGAAATGATTGTCCATAAAATAGGAGAAGTAGGTAAAGGTTTTAGTTTTACAAGTGTTTTAACTATTTCCCCCTTATGGAATTTGCAAATATCGCATTTATCCACAAAAGTGAAAATTTCCTTATTCATTCCCATTATCGCAATATTTTTACTTGTGCAAATACCAACACAAGACTCTCAAATCTTATGTAAAAATGGAACATACTACCACTATCACCTTAGTAAGAACTTTCCTCATTTAGTGATGGAAGAGGTCCACCACAAGGAGGCTTCCCTGGTGACCTCAAGAGATCAAATAGAAATTATTTTATCCTGGCCTACTGCCCCCTCTCTTGATCACTGAAAGATTGGTCTAGGTCAAGGAAAAATGAGAGGTGTGAATTTGTTTGAGTACCTACTCAGGATAAGAACACTTTGCAACATATATGTAACAATTTACAAGCTCAATTATGTGGAATAACCTCTTATGACACTAGACAATATAAGTTGCAATGGATGATACAAATTTGTAGCAGTAAACAATTAAATGACATTAGTAAATGATTTGTAACAAAAGTAACAATTAATGCTCAGAAATGCAACATTTTACCATGAAAACTTAGCATATATCCACTAGAACATTATCCAATTGTTAGATGCAATTTATGAATGAGTTAGGCCACCTTTACAAGAGTGTATGCAACAAATTATAGTGTTTCCAAGTGGTTGTAGCAAACTTTTATAACATCAGCAAAACAATAATTGAGTTCGCCAATGTTAGTGTTGGTAAAGTTAGTAGAGATATTGAGAGAGTTGAGAGAGTGAGTTTGTTAACCAATTCACAAAGATAGCTACTTCTTAGATCAATGCCTTTATTGGGTTATGGATTCTTATAACATCAAATGAAACTAAGCTTGAATATTGATATAATTGCAACCAAGAGGTAGGATTCAAACCCTAAGGTGTAAGCACATTTGGGCCTTAGGATTTAAATCATAAGGAGAAGGCCTTATAGCGTGCAAGCACATTTGGGCCCTAGAAATCATTCTTCTCTTATTGTAGCTTCAATTAGGTCAAACATAAAAAATATAGGGATAAAATCCTAAAGTGCTAGTACTTTAGGGATTTAGGGTTCTAACCCTAGCAAGGATACTTTCACAAATTTTGGTCAAAAATTGCCTTGTGAGAGAAAGAAGCACTTATGTTCCTCTCTTAGGATTTCACCAAGAAATATGTATAACATAAAATAGAAAACTTTACCATGAATTATTAATAGAATAAGAACAAATTGCAAAAAAAACACTTACTTCATCTAAGAAACCAACAGATAAAAACCTAATTACAGAAATTCCCATCCAAAATCAACAAAAACCATCCACAAGTGACCTTCCAAGCATAAAACATTAGAGAGAGATAGCCAATGACCCTTAGAGGGTGAAAATTTCATAATTAAAGTCTACCAAGTGAGAGTTGTGATGATCTAAAATGAAACTAAGGTTTTCCTTTTTATATGAGGAAACCCTAATATGATTTGTCCACATAATTTGTCAATAATAAACTATGAGTGGGATTGAAAACTTATTTTTCCTCTAACATAATTCCAAAATAAAAATATACATCAATGAAACCCTAAAATGATGACTTCATGCTCCAAATCTGTGATGTCAAGCTAGGAGAGGGTGATGTCATGCCTCTAAAGGAAAACGTTGGGCCTCCAAAGGAAAGCGTTGGGCCTCCAAAGGCCATGTGGCATGCCCCAAGGGTGAATGAGTGTGAAGTGATTTGTCTCCTCATCCCAATCCATGCCAATCATATTTGGAACCAAACCATCCACCAAACCCTATCCAAGAAGATGATGTCAAATTCTAGAGGGTGTTGCAAGGGCCTCCAAAGACCATGTCTAGTGCTAAGAGGGATGAAATAATGTCTCTAAGTGATGTAAAAAGGCCCACTACTGGAACATCCTCTATACTCTCTGCACAAAATTCCTGGGGTGTTTTTCCTAGCCTATGGTATTTCAACCTATATGTGTCGCATAATGACCAGAACTACTCAAAACAAGCCCATATGTCCATCATCCAAGGTTCTGAGAATGTGAGAGCCACTATCTAAGGTTGATGAGCCACTAGATGACCCAATTCTCTCCATCACACATGCCAAAATATTTCAGTAAAGGAACAATGTCTTGGTTACAAGCCCAAGAATTCCCTCAGTAACCATGTCAAGGCCATCCAAAACAATCCAAAGTATAAAACATGGTTAGAAAAAATTGATAAGATACATTAGTCCTTAAGACATACAAAGTAAGTTGCAACTTAAGATATAAGCCATGCAAGATAATTCACCTTAGTATCCCCTTAAAGCATCACACCATCCTAGGACCCCATGTGATTTACCAAGTTTAAGTATGGGACGGTCTTCATACAAACCTATCAGGTATGCCACGTAGACAAGAAATAAAATAACCCAAGTAGAGGGATTGGTCTCGAGAGTGACAAGGGAAAGTAAAAACCCACCAAGAGTAAGTGTGAAAATGATATGGTTTATGTCTTACTTCATGTCTTATGGTGTTAATCCATCTCTACGAGTGTCTTTGTGGAGGTTGTGCTTGTTGTTGAGTTACCCCACATTTGCATGCCACCTTTTTCCAAACCCCTTTTTTTCATTTTTCTAGTCCATGCTTTCACTTACATTTTCAAATTTGTGGGTCCCCTTTTATTCATGGTTTGAAGTTATAGCATTAATTTTTGGGATCGGGGTGAGCATTGAAATATTAGAGCTCAAGTTGGACCAGATTTTGGTGATCCTTCTTTTCTATGTTCACCTTCTTTTCTAGCATCATTTTATTATTCTTTTATAGCAGTTGTGAAACAACCTATGGGCCTTTATCCCCTCTTATCATGACAAAGTGGCCCATAACCAAATTTTAGGATATGTGAAAGGATTTAATATGGAAGGTGTTAAGTATGATTGGGATAATAATGTTACCCTTGGGAGGTCTCCCCAGTATTACCCCTTTTCCCTGGGCAATGACATCATAGGAATAGGGCACAAAAGCTGAACACCAAGGTGAAACAAGGAAACTGACACAATTTCCCAAACCAGTGATCCACTATCCAACTTCAACCAAATATCCTCATCCACATGCCCAAAAAATTAAGAAAAACAATTTGCATAAAGGAAGCACTAGCATACCTCATGGAGACAATAACTTACCATATCCCATACTTTGGGTTGCTTGAATGTGATGAAACTTGGTTGATCTATGTTGAGAGGAAAATATCGGGGGTTGTTGGGCTACCATCTATGGAAATTTTGATCATCATCATGGTGTATATCATGTTCTCCATTTGGGGCCTCGAGACATGATCTTCTCCAGTTACCCCTAGGAATGGGGGAGGGTAACATTCAGCTCTAGCATGGGGACATGTGATCACCATAGAGCACATGAGAACCTAAACATCTCTAGTTGTACAATACCTACAATATTTCACCCACTTCAACAAAAAAATCACTTTAGAATTATCTATTGATGGATGTGATCCACCAACTCTCAGTGATAATCCAAAATCATGTTGAAAACAATTATTTTCTTAGCTAAAAAACGTTAAAGAAACAATATTCAATGATAAAATGCAATTTCCTAGCATGTATTCATTATATGAAAAAAAAAAATCATCATGTCTATGTCAAAATATGCAAGTGTAATAGCATGATATGCATGATGCAACATATATACAAATGCAATGCAAGATGCAAATTTCTACCCTACCTACTCTAATCTATGTTAGTTGAAATGTTAGGTATAATAATATAACTAGTAAAATCATCCCAACATTGTATTGGAATATCTACCCATGTTCTTCATCATAAACCAAAATAAGGAGCATTCAAGCAAAAAAATATCCTGAGTTGGGATGTACATCATACCATAACTAGTCATAAAATACAACTCATGGAGGCAGGAGGGAGGGACAAAGCCATGCAAGGAAGCATCACCACAATCCTTATCTATTTGTTCCAATACAAGGTTGAAAGAGTCAGACAAAGGCATATCCTCATACTTAACTACAAGGCCATCACTTGAAGATAGAGAAGGGATAAGAAGGAACCTAAGGAATACTCTAAGGTTGCCAATGGGAGGAGGGAGGGAAAGATAAGGGATCAAACCAGGACTGGAGAACAAAATTTACTCCTGAGCCGATGCTTGTTAGCCTTGTGTGAAAATGAAATGGCCTACAACAAACCAAAGGTTGAAAACAACTAATTCCTAAAAGAAAGTGATTACCAATGAGGAAAACTCCCAACCATATCTTTAGTATAATAGAAAGGTGAAACAAGAGGAAGCTGGAAACTTTGATCACAAAAATCCTGCTCTGAGAAAACCATGTCCTTACCCTCATCAAAATTAGAGAACAGTTATGGTTGAAAATATTCTTCATAGAATCAATCCAATTTCTCGAAAAAAATAAGTATCAAACCCCCCACGATACGATTGGAAATCATCATGAGAATGTTTCACTAAGTCATCCTTGGGTGGTTGGAAAAACCATCTAAATCAATAGCAATCACTTATGATTTTTGTAAAGGAAACAATTGAAAATGATATCCAATGTTGTAAATGGGATCTCAATCATGAAAAATCACATCTCTTTTACATCTCCCAACATGTATAAACTCATCAATATTATTAACCACATCATCACCTTTATTATAACATGAAGGATCTACTGCATCAAAGGGTTCCTCTATCACATCTTTTTTTTCCCATTCATTAAATGCATCAACCTCAAAAACTTGGAAAGGAGTGTAACTTACCACGTCATTTTATTCCTATGTAGGAGGAATGAAGGCTTGGATGACTTCATCAAGTGGAGGATAAAATACCATTGCTTAATCTTTATGAGGAGCCTATTCGTGGATTAGGTCTTCAACATGGTGTGTTTCATCAAAGTGTTCTTATTCGACATTTTCATAGGACAAATCATGTTATTCTTGGTAATCTTCCTCATGACTCACCTCTTCAAGCTCTCGTTCTTCAATCAAGTCTTCGTTGTATTCAATGAAGTCATGAGGTGATTCTTTCTCCTCTTCAAGGGGTTTGTAACCCTCTTCATGAATCTCCTCTTCAAATTATTGTTCTTCAAAGGATTCTTCATCTTCCTCAACAAGATCAGAAGATAACCCTTCCCTTTGGAGGGCCACTATGAGATCATGGAGAATAACTTCATATCTTTGTGTTCTCAAGGACCACCCTTTTAGGGATTCATCAATGAATATTGTAAGAGAAGATATACTCTTTGGATTGAGAGTATGATTGACCTAGTCCCTTTTTCTTGTTTTCAGAGATAGAAAAAACAATATTATTAGCACATCTTGATGTTTCACATCTATCTCTAAAACATACTTCATGAAATACACAACATGAGTAATAACTAAGGATCGATTTCCATCAAATTTTGGACAATGTTTTCACCAACATAGAGAAAAGTGACTTGGGTATCAAAAAATATCCTCAATATCAAGGGAGGGAAACATTATGTGAAGTGACCAACATGTCATAATTCCATCACTTGAAAATACACAATATCACAAAGTTAAGAGTAGGATGACACCTTGGAATATATCAATGGGGTCATCAGATGATCCCCCTTGAATCATCAAAGGAAGGTGACAAAACTACCCTCAGTGAAGTCACTAGGTAAACTTCTAACATAAGGCCTCAGGAGAAAGTTTACCAAAGATATGTCATTGAGGAGAATGACTCAATTCTCCTTAGAAACAACACCAATATTTTATCGTAGGATTTGTACTTGTGCAAATCCCAACACAAGACTCCCAAATATTTCGTAATAATGGAAGATCATATCACTATCACCTTAGTAATAAATTCCCTCATTTTAGTGATGGAAGAGGTCCACCACAAGGTAGGATTCCCTGGTGACCTCAAGGGATCAAATAGAAAGTATTGTAGCCAAGCATACTGCCCTATGATCACCGAAAGGTTGCAAAAGGTCAAGGAAGGATAAGAGGTGTGAAGTTGTTTGAGTACCTTCTCGGAACAAGAACACTTTGCAGCATATATGTAGCAATTTCAAAGAAAAATTATGCAATAATAACCTATTATGAAACTAGACAATATAAGTTGCAATGGATGATACAAATTTGCAGAAATAAATAATTAAATGATATAAATAAATTATTTGTAACTGTAACAACAATTAATTCTTAGAAATTCAACAAACTACCATGAAAACTTACCATATATCCAATAGAACATTATCCAATTGTTATATGAAATTTTTGAATGAGTTAGGCCACCTTTACAAGTGTGTATGCATCAAATATGCATGTTTTTAGGTGGTTGTAGCAAATTTTTATAACAACATCAAGAAAATTAGTGAGTTTTCCAATTTTAGTGTTGGTAAAGTTAGTAGAGGGATTGAGAGAGTTGAGAGAGTGATTTTTCTAAACAATTCATTCACAAAGAGAGATACTTGTTATATCAGTGCCTTTATTGGGTTACGGATTCTTAGAAAAATGAATGCAACTAAGCTTGAAGATTGATCTAATTGCAACCAAGAGGTAGAATTCAAAACCTAAGGTGAAAATACATTTGGGCCTTAGGATTTGAATCTTACGGATAAGGAATTCTAGGGTGCAAGCACATTTGGTCCCTAGAAATCATTCCTCCGTTCTTGTAGCTTCAATTAGGTCAAATATCAAAAGTCTAGGGATAAAATCCTAAAGTACTAGCACTTTAGGGATTTGGGGTTCTAACCCTAGAAAGGATACTTTCACAAGTTTTGGAAAAAAATAACCTTGTGAGAGGAATAATCACTTATGTTTCTCTCTTAGGGTTTCACCAAGCAAGAAGTCTAGCATAAAATAACAAATTTACAATAAAGTATTAATAGCATAAGAATAAACTGTTGTAAATTCACTTACTTCATCCAAGAAACCAAGAGATAAAACCCTAATTGCATAAATTCCCATCCAAAATCAGCAAACATTATCCACAAGTGACCTTCAAAGCATAGTGTATGAGAGAGAGATAGTCAATGACCCTTAGAGGGTGAAAATTTCAGAAGTAAAGTATCTCAAGTGAGAATTGTGATGATCCAAAATGAAAATATGGTTTTCCTTTCTATATGAGGAAACCCTAACATGTTTTTTCCACATAACTTGTCTGCAATAAAATATGAGTGGGACCAACCCCTTAATTTTCCTCTAATATAATTCCAAAATAAAAATATACATCAATGAAACCCTAAAATGGTGATGTCATGCTCCAAATGTGTGATGTCAAGCTAGAAGAGGGTGATTTCATGCATCCAAAGAAATATGTTGGGCCTCCAAAGTCCAAGTGGAATGCTTCAAGGGTTAATGAGTGTGAAGTGATGTGTCTCCTCACCCCAATCCATGTCAATTACTCTAGAACCAAACCATCCACCAAACCCTAAACAAGAAGATGATGTCAAAGGATAGAGGGTGATGCCGAGGACCAACAAAGGCCACATCCAATGCTAAGAGGGATGAAATGATGTCTTTGATTAATGTACAAAGGCCCATTGTTGGAACATCCTGTATCATTCATGCACATAATCCCTAGGGTGATCTTCCCAAACTGTGGGATTTCATCCCATATGTGTGGAATAATGACCATAATTGATCAAGCCAAGCCCATATGTCCATCGTCCAAGGTTCTGATAATGTGAGAGCCATTTTCTAAGGGTGGTGAGCCATTGTATGACCCACTTCCCTCCATCACATGTGCCAAAGTCCTGCAATAAAGGAACAACATATTGGATACAAGCCCAGGACTTCCCTCAAGAATCATTTAAGTGTCATCCAAAACAAGCCAAAGTATAAAACATTGTTAGTGAAAATTCCTAAGAAAAAATAGTACTTAAGACATACAAAGTAAGTTGCAACTTAAGATATAAGCCATGCAAGATAATTCACTTTAGTATCCCCTTCAAGCATCACACCATCCCAGGACCCCATGTGAGTTACCAAGTTTAATTATGGGAGGGTCTTCATCCAACCCTATTAGGTGTGCCACCTATACAGGAAATAAAATAACCTAGGTAGAGGGATAGGTCCCGTGAGTGACAAAAGAAAGTAAAAACCAACCAAGAGTAAGTGTGAAAATGATATGGTTTAGGGATTACTTCATGGCTTATGGTTTTAATACATGTCTATGAGATCCTTTGTGTAGGGAGCACTTTCTCTTGAGTTACCCCATATTTACATTCCAACTTTTCCAAACACCTTTTTTCCTTTTTCTATTCCATTCTTTCATTTACATTTGCAAATTTGTGTGTCCCCTTTTGTATAGGGTTTCATGCTGTAACATTATTTTTTTTGGACCAGGGTGAGCACTGAAAGAGTTGAGCTCAAGCTTGACCAGATTTTGGTGGTACTACCTTGATATCTTCACTTTCTTTTCTAGCATCATTTTCTTATTCTTTTATAGCAATTGTGAAACAACCTATGAGCCTTCATCCCCTCTTCTCATGAGAGAATTGGCCATAGATGAATTTTAGGATATGTGAAAGGATTTCATATGGAAGGTGTTAAGTATAGTTGAGATAAGAATATTACCCTTTGGAGCCCACCCCCAATATTACTCCTTTTCCATATGTGGTGACATCATGGGACTAGGGCATAGAATTTGATCACCAAGTTGAAACAAGGAAACTAACACAATTTCCAAAACCAATGATCCATTATCCAACTTCAACCAAATATCCTCATCTACATGCCTGACAAATTGAGCACGACACTTTTCATAAAAGAAGGACTAACATACCTCATGGTGAAAACAGATTACCATCTCCCATACTCTAGGTTGCTTGAATGTGATGAGACTTGGTTGATTTGTGCTAAGGGGGGTTTTGGGATGCCATGTGTGGACATGTTGATCATCATCATGATGTATATCATGTTCTCCATTTCAGGCCTTGAGACATGATCTCCTATAGTTACCCCTAGGAATGGTGAGGGTAACAATGCCTTCCTAGGTTGCAGTTTAGTTCAACTTACCATTAACAAAATAATGAACAAACGAAAGTTATCAACAAAATTATTAGGAATTTATTGAGATGATTAGTTGGTGAAAGGATAAGATAGTGGGACTTAGTGTTGTCACAAGAATCTTTTTCACATAATGATTTAGTTAACAGATCAATAGATAAAATTGCATTTCACATTATCAATGGGAGGTCACCTAGAGTGCAAACATATAATCCTTTGTAGAACACATGAAAGAAGTTCATCAATAGGTGAAAAAGTAGTTTTATAAGAGTATCAAGCGGTACAAGAAAAGAGATGATGAGAAAATGAGAGAGAAGAAATTTAACAAAGGGGATATCATTACAATGTATTTGAGAAAGGAAAGGTTATGTAAAGGAACGTATAATAAGTAGAAAAATAAAACAAATGGTCCCTACAAATTCTTGAAAAGTACCTATGATAATGCATATGTGTTGGAGATCCTCATGGAGTTATATATTTCCACATATTTAACATTGCACATTTATACAAATTTCATGAAGAGATTGAAAATGCAGAAGAATATGTTATATATTGGAGAGATCATGTCCTTGAGTGGAAACGGGAAGAAATTGAGAAAATATTGGATGAGAAAATTGTTGATAGAACTAGGATCCAAGAAAAGAAGGAATATTTCGTCCATTGGAAATACAAGGGCTTGGAAGAAGGAACTTTGATTTATGAAGTTAAAGCCAAAATATATTACTTGGTATTCATCTACTTTTTCTATTGATATTATGAGCAATATTTCACTTTTCTTCTTACTAGGAAATCCTAACATAGGAATGTCACAACAATCCCATGCATTAATGAGTTTACCCATCAATCTAGGCTCTATATTTGATGACCCAGGTTCATGTGGATTGTTTGAGGCTCCTAGGTGATGTCACACCCCTTTTGACCCATATAGCCCTTAGTTTTTTGTCTCACCCCTTGGTTTAATTATCCCATTTCCTTTGGAGGAATGTTGTTATTAGGTAATGTAAATTATTTTTGGCTCTGGAATCCCTCACACCATTGGCTATTTTCCCCTCAATCCAATTACCAATATTTTCCCTTATCATTTTCTTGTGTCCAATAGATACATTTTTGGATGGGATTCCCAAGTAAATCTTCACATGATTTTTGGTGGTTATTTATTATGGTTGGGATTATTTACTTAATGGCCTTTGATAAACTTATTCAATGGTAGATTGCGATCACACCTGGAATTAGCCTAAGGGACAAGTTTATTTTCATATTTATGTGGGTAATTGAAATTAATGAAGAGAATAGTTTTTATTTTACTACACAAGTTTGGAGGGAGGATTATTGAATACTCTCAAAAAGAAAAAAAAGAAGAATAATATAGAAGAATAAGATAAAAAAGGAGGAGAAGGAGGTTATAGAAAAGGGAAAAGAGAAAACAACCAAGAAAATTGTAGAAACATAGTAGAAGAAGACCCAAGTTCCTTAAATTCCTACCTTTTTCTATATGAACCTCTATAAGCCTAGCTAATACTTAGAATAATCGACATTAGAATTTAGCATTTGAGTAAGGGTTTACAACCCCGTAATGATTTGTAATGTAAGTGAATCCCATTGAACATTTTTGTTTATTTGTAATTTCATAAGCATGGAAATTAATAAAAGTGTTGGTTATAGAGAATTTGGTTTTCCCTTATGTGTGCTTGATTCTTTTAAACATCTATGTGAATCCTTACAGTGTCGTATACCTTGAATATGTTTTAGTATCCCTTTTGAATATTATTATGTTTAGTCAAAACCCAGCAAAAGGCTTCATCATTCTACATATGAAATTAAATTATTGGAAATACACACAAACACTTGGAGAGAGAGAGAGAGAGAGAGAGAGAGAGAGAGAGAGAGAGAGCTTCATCATTCTACACATGAAATAAACATTTTGGGCATACACACACATGGGGGAGAGAGAGAGGGGGGTTCAAATAATGCAAGAAAAAACTCATGAGATAATAAAATAAAAAATAGATAAACACATAAAAGAAAGCAACATAAAAATAAAGAAAACAAATAAGTAGATTGAACACCATGGTGTGAAGAGTTCGAGAAACAAATGGATGAGAAGATTTGGGAAAAGAAACAGATAGAGGGGAGAGTGGGAGGGTGGAATTAATAGATATGTACATTATATATTAACAATTTATGGAAGTAACATAAAAGAAAGAAAGAAAATAAGAAGATTGAACACCATGGTGTGAAGAGTTAGGGAAACAAATAGATGAGAAGAGTTGGGGGGGAAATAGTTAGAGTAGAGAGTGGAAGGGTTTAATTAATAGAGATGCACATTGTATGTTAACAATTTTTACAAGAAAACATGCATGCACGCGCGCATGCGCACGCGCGCGCACACACACACAATTATATGTGAATTAACAAAAAAGGGCATTGTGGCCAAATTCAAGACAACTTATTGTAGTGCTAAGGATAAACATAATATATTCTCCTTCCTACCTTTCATCCTCCAAATAAATGAGACAAATGTGAATCCTTCTTGGTCCAATCTTCTTACTCTTACCTATACATGAGTATATTTTTCAACAAGTTGAATTCTTATAAGTTACATCGAATGAATATACCTAACTATTAGTTGAGCTATCAAATGAGTATCCATATTTATCCCATGATAGTTATGATCCGAATGTTATTTTTCTCTTCACTTGTTCTTGGGATTCTCTCTACGTTTTCTTTCCTCTAGCCGGTATTGGAATCTTGAGTGAGAGTTTTAAAAAAATTGCATGTGGATATTTTTTGTGCCTCTTGTATGATATAGGTGGATATTGGTGGCTACCCACCTGTTCCAAATTCCAATTGGCTCATCTTGACAGTTTTTAGTTCAACATGTTTCTCTGTAATGGGGAATTTATTTGTAATTGTTGATTTTTCACTTACGGGGCTATCTTGAATCCCTACACATCATCCAGGTGGATATTGGTGGTCTTCCACATATTCCGACTGGCTTATTTTGGAAGTTTTCATGTCAGTACATCTTTGTGTACTTCCAGGGACGTTTTGGGGCTCTAAATAGTTTTTTCTTGGCTTTCCATAGTCAAACTATAGACAATGTCATATTTTGATGGAAAAATGTTTATTTCTAGAAAATACCTTTCTAACGGGCTATCACACACCTAAAACAGAGATCGTATGCAAAAGTTACAACCCCAAGAATTTAATGTACTAACTTACCCCAATGGGGCCCACATGAATTTTGGCGCTTCATCTCCTAGGGTTAGGTTTTTGGATTTCTAGAGTTTTGGAATTCATGTTTATCATAAAAATGCCTTCAAATCCTCATTGTAAGCATATTCTTGTGAATGAGCATAGTCGCACATCTCTTCTCAGAGATAAAGTTGCCACCATTCTAGCGAGTCTTGCACTTTGTATTTTTACAGTCTCTGTACATTTATTTCATTAATAGAAATCATGTATTGTTGTATTTATATAGTTATGGAAATTTTTAAATGTATTTCATTGTAATATCTCTGCTTTCATTTCATTCTAAAAATAATCTAGCTCAGTGGTATTAGAGCAAGTTGCTCTTGATCATTTTTTCAATGCATGTCCCCGATGAGGTCTGAGTATAGAAAGTTGGGTCTCGATTTTGTCTCTCTTGAGGACAATATCTCTTGCACGCCCAAGAAACCATCTATGGAGGCATAAAATAAAAATGACAGAGAAAAAGATTATATTAACCTGTTGCTTGAACAAGCTCTCATGCAGCAAAGGGATGAAATGATGGAGAATTTTTCCCACATCCTTCAACGCCTGTCGATAGCAACATGTGCACCTTCATCAAGAGACCACTTTGGAGGAACCTCTCCCTTCAAGGTACAAGTTAATTTTTATATTCTCATATTTGAAGGTCAGATAGATGCAGATGCCTTAGAAAAATGGTTGAATCTGCTAAAAGGTTATTTCTCCGTTCACAATTTTTCCAATGGGGAAAAGATCACCTTCGCACTCCTCGAGGCTCTCCCCCATGTAAAACATTGGTGGGAAACTTAGCAGGAGAAAAGTTCCACAGAGGAATCTAGAATATATGGGGCCGATCCCACTTGGTATTTTTTGTGGATGCGGTCAAGGAACAATACTACCTTGTTGATAACTATGAACACCAGTACATGAGATGGACCACAATGTGGCAAGAGAAGAGCCAAAAAATGTTGAAGTTCACAAATACTTTCCATACCTTGCGCACCAAGATGGGTATCAAAGACTCTGAGAGGCATCTGGTTCTGAAATGTCATGGGGATCTACATAGGTACATACAAAGAGAAATGGATTTCCTAAACATCTCATCATTGGGAGTTTCCTATCAATATGTTGTCAAAATCGAGCAAAAAATTAGGCACTAGAACAAATGGGAGTTCGGGTCTACAAATCTACAACAACCAAAGCATGGTAAACATGGCCCTAACCAACAGCCTCCCGAAAACCAATCCAAGACACAGGAAAATAAGGGTAAAGGAAAGATGAAGATTGACACTGGGAAGTGGTGCAAATTCCACAAAATCTCCTGGTACAACAACAATGAATGTTGCTTGAAACATTCATTGGAGTCTGAGTTCAAAGACAAGGATCCGAACCCTAATTCAGAATTTGATTCAGAAAATATTGAAAACAGACAGCTCATCGATGAAGACCCTACTGCTACTATCATGACCGCAACAATTCAACCAAAAGAGCCAATAGATCCTGAAGAGGGGGAGCACCTATTCCATTCACAAATGTGGGTGAAGGGGGGCCCATTTCATTTCATTGTTGATAGCGACAGCCAATGTTAAGAACCAAATATCAATATAGCATAGAAAAACCTCAGACTAAGTACTCAACTCCTTGAAAAAGAGAGAATTCAGATAATAAGCCTCTTCGAGTGGGAAACCTCCTTATGCCCACATAAATGTACAATTCCAAGATGATTCCAAATGAAAATGTCTCCTTGGTATATATAGGAGACTAGGAGGTATAATTACAACTAATGGAATAAATCCAAAATAAATAAAATAACATTACTAATGTAATATGCCCCAATTAAGGGGTAATGAGCCAATATTAGGGCTTAACATGCCCCTCCCCTTGAGAAAAGTGTTGTCCGCAATGCTTGAGTAACTCTGGATGCTTCTGTATAAAAGACTCATCTTCCCAAATTGGAATCTTATTTAATTAGTTTCCTCATTTTAATGAGATACTATGAAATGAATCTATTCCTAAATTGGTGAACTCTTATGCATGATGGATTTAGGCCAATATGATTTTCCTTCCTCGTCGAGTTCTAGAAATATAGTTTGGTAGGGATCTTGTCACTATAACCTTCTTTAAGCATGGAAACATGAAAACTTCGTTATTACTCGTGAAGATGTAGGCAACTCAATTTTGTATGCCATAGGTACCAATCTTTTGCAACACATATAAGGGCCATGGTGCTGAGGTGATATTTTATTATCACGGCGCGGGGACATATATATTTGTATGGTTGTAGTCTCTAAAGCGCAATCCCCTACTTCAAAACTTCTTTCACTCACGATGTTGATACCTTGTTGTTTCATCGCGATTTTTGTACCATGTGAGTTGTCCTTTAAGATTTGGAGGACTTGGTGTTGATGATAGTGTGATCTTCCACTACTTGAACCTTAGATTTTCTTTTAGAGAAGTTATGGAAGGAGGGTGGTATCCATAGGAGTGCCATAAATGGTGTCATTTTTGTTAGGTATGAAAGGAAGTGTTATACCACCGATACCTTGAGATGCCATTAGAACCATTGTGTTTGTTTAACAAAGACAAAACAACGAAGGTAACCTCCAGACATTTTTTCACTATATAAGTTTTTCCATCAAATTGAGGATAATAAGATGATCTATGATCTAATTGAGTACCCAAAAAAGAAAATAATTCTATCTAAAAATGTCTAGTGAGATGGGATCTGCATCACTTCTGATAATCTTGGGCAGCAATGTAGCTTTGAGCTGTCTCCATGAATCCGGTGTGGCTGTCTTGAGGAGATGAGAAGGTGCACAAAGTGTAAGTACTTGAATAGATGCTCAACAATCACCATGATGACACTCTTTCCTTGATTTTGGTAACCACGTGATGAAATCCATGAAACCTCATCCCATCGCTGACTTGGGGTCGCATTGTTTAAACAGCTGTTGGCAAACCAAACATTCTTCCATAAACCTTTGAACATGAGTTTTAAGGGCCATCCCCAAAAGAAACCTTCTTGACTCTATGGCGGGGTTTTCAAAATCTCGAGTGCTTAACCCTCTCTGGAGAGGTGTGCAATTCAATAATACCTTTTGTTTGAGTTGGGAGTTCTTACATAAATATAAGCGATCTTTGTACCATGGTGAATCATTTTTCCATGTAAATGTATCGATGCCTTTGGAATCTTGTTGCAACCTTTGAATAGAGAGTCACCACTTTTTCATCATTCTTCCATTCATCCGCCCACTTCTATTATCAATCGGGTTGGATTATTGAGATAGCATAGATAAAGGCCTCAACATCTTCTTCTTTAGAAATTACACCACCTTAGCAACTGCTTCCTTATAAGCGAATTTAAATCACTGCACTTAATATCTTGCTTCCTTTTTTTTTTGAAGATAGTCTTTGTTCCAAAGAGTATTTAAGACTATCATGATTTGTTTGACCTTGAACTACCTACCTGTGGAGTAGGACACCATTTCTTCAATGCGTAACAGTATTTCCATCGTTTCCTTCTCATAAATGGGTTTATTGTGTAAAGTCGTTTCCCCACCCACAGGTGGTCGACTTTCAAAAGCCGGAGCCTCTTAGTGAATCATTTTTCCATGTAAATGTATCTGATGCACTGGAATCTTGTTGCAACCTTTGAATGAGAGTCCACACTTTTTCATCATTCTTCCATTCATCCCTTACTTCTATTATCCAATCGGGTTGGATGATCGAGATAGCATAGATAAAGGCCTCAACATCTTCATCCTTTCTTGAGAGTGCATCTGCAACAACATTTTGCTTCCCTTTTTTATAGACGATTTCAAAATCATAACCCAATATCTTGGCTACCCATTTTTGTTTTTCTTCTAAAGATAGTCTTTGTTCCAAGAAGTATTTAAGACTATCATGATTTGTTTTGACCTTGAACTACCTACCTATTAGGTAAGGACACCATTTCTTCAATGCATGTAGTATTTCCATCATTTCCTTCTCATAAATGGGTTTGTGTAAGTCGTTTCCCTTGAGTGGTCGACTTTCAAAAGCCAGGGGCCTTTCTTCTTGCATTAGAACAACACCAATTCCATTTCCCGAGGCATCACATTCCACAATAAAGGTTTTTGTGAAGTCTGGAGTGGTCAAGACAAGAGCTTTGCACATCACCTCTTTAAGTTGTTCAAAAGATTTAGCTACCTTTGGAGTCCATGAAAATGCATCCTTCTTAGTTAGTGTCGTTAAAGGTGTTTCTATTCTTCCATGGTGCTGAACAAACTTGCGGTAGTAACCTATCAAACCCAAAAATACTCTAAGATTCTTCAATGTTTTGGGAATCGGCCAATCCATCATGGCCTTAATCTTGCTAGGGTCTACCTTAACACCTTCATGAGATACAATATTACCCAATGTAACGAGCCTCCTCGTTACGACGAAGAACCTCATATAACAAGTACAATTTTTTTTTTATAATGTGTGTGCGCGCATGTATAAGGGAAATAAACACATTCGACTCTGCGTCGCCACCCGACGACGAGAAAGACACATACAATGACGAACACAACATGATGAACTAAGACACACATCAAGTATCTTCATGCAATGAACAATAATCAATCGAAAAATAAATAAGACTGACTACCCATCCATCCTACCCTACAATGGTTAGGACCTCCAAGACACATAAGCAACGCTCAAGCCCAGGTTCCCATTGATTTTAACCATTTAAGGTCTCAGGGATGGTGACTATTCTGGGGAACATGGAGGCGTCTACATCCCGCCCGACACAAGCAGACCAAGCACACAAAAGTTTACGACCCAATACAACATTAATTAAACAAAGGACTACAATCTACATTAGTCTTAAGGCCATTCCATCGCGCAACTTTAGATCATAATTAGTCATCAAGGTACCCTCTAATTCATCATTGAAGGACCTTATTGTGAAAGTCCGAACCTTGACTCGATTTAACATTTAACAATATAATTAATCATTAGTTATAATCGTAAAAATAATGTATAGTTACAAATTATCATTTAACGCAGTAACTAACATTTAATCTACAATCCTAATTCAAATTAACGCAATATTCTAAGATCGTTCAACACAATCATTAAAAATCCACAGTAACATTAATGCAATAATTTGAATTTATAAATCAATGATCGATAATTATGAACCAACAATTAACGCAACAATGCCATAATTATAATCAATAATTAGCGCAATATTCTAAAATCATTTAACACAATAGTTATAAAATTAACACTAACATTAACTTAAAAATGATGGCAATAATAAGAAGATCTTAAGAAGTACTTTTATCTCCAAAATAAACATCTGTTACAAGACCAATCACATTCAATAGAATATATAAAATATCTAGATTCTTATGGAAAGGAAACGATAGAATAACTTATTTATATCAATAGCAGAACAAGGATAGAATTATATTTCAACTAATCTTTAATACTTGATCTCTAGTGATACGAGACCATCAATGTTATTTAACTCTAGATTACATCGATTAATATGTTTATTGTGATAATATACCCCCCCCCCCCATATTCTAAAGCAAACCCATACAATACTCATTATTTAAGCTAATTAGATTGTCTAGATTTGGATTTGACCATTAAATCTCAGTCATTAGACAATTAAGAGCACCCATTTTCAACCAGGACGCTGCCATTTAAAAATAAATAAGGAAGCGAAGAACACATCATTAATATCGATAACCGGCATTTAAGGTAAGGTAAAAGACTTGGCATTTGAAAATAAGGCATTGATTAAGGCCTGGGTAAAATTTCTCTACTAGGTAACCAGAACAAAGGTAAAAATAAAAGGGGCCTAACTAAATTATAATATAAAAACGAAATCGCAGGAGATCATAGAAATATTAACAAAGGGAGTCGGGCACATGAAAACGATACGCAAGGAGTCATAATTATTCTTAACGGTATCCATTTTTAGTCTCTTACCTGTCATTCCTAAATGTCGTTTCTACTAACCAATAAAGTTTACTTCCTTTCGTGTTGTCGCTTCGTCATGATAAATTTACTGCCACCAGCATTGATGAGTTTACTGCCTGGTACTAAGGGAGAATTACTGCGAGGAAAGGTAAATTTTTAAAGGTAAGGTTGAACGTAACAGAATCCCATGTCGGGCGACCCAAAAAGGTGAGAAGTGATGGTGTAACTGCTTCTAAATTGACGGTTAGAAGTGGAAATGTTCTAAATGTAAAAATCCAATTCAGGAGATTAATGGAACGCCCAAAAAGGAGCTAACAGTTCAGTCACTTAACTTAAATTGGAAGCAGCACGGGTACCATCGATTCAACTATTAAACTTAGGAATTCTTAGATTTAACATTTTAACAAGGAACTTGCTCGAGCTACCAATTATCACATAACGCCAGATACTAAATTAGGGTTTGGGAATTGATCTTCTCCTTAGCTCCTCATGAAAATGTAAGTTGAATCCAGAGTAGATGCGTCACTATCTGTTTGCCTCCCAATTTGGTATCGGGCAGAAGTCGACTCTCTTAAAACTTGCTTGAGGGGCCACTGAAGGAATAACACTTGCAGGGATGAAGGAAGGATGCAGGCGCTGCATAGAAGATTCGTCCAAAGGTTTTATGGCTATCAAGGGTACTCAAGCTCACTGTATCGATACACAACAGAAGGAGGTACGCGGTTTTGTCATGAAATAAGGGGAAAACGCAGTGCCAAACGTTGCACAATCACATGGGGCAGGGCGTAGTCGATCTAGCAGCAACTAAACAGAAAAAAAAAAGTGAGACGCGGCCACCAAGACAATCCCACAGTGAGCACATAAAGCTCGAGCCCAAAACATAGGGAAACAATGACAACACCCACACAAGGAACTGAGGAGACAACCCATAGTAGAGTATAAGTGCTCAACGTACCTTAGGGAACAATACTACTGTCTCCCTTAGGGGTAAACATGGTGAAACGCGCCTGAAGGACACAACCAATTTATTTCTGACTTTAAATAAAATTCAATTTGTTTTACCAACCCCCAAGAAACCAAACGAGTACTGTCATAATCAATTAAATAGGAAGAATGTTGTGTTAAGTTGCCCACGCATTAAAAGAACTTTCAGAGAACGAATAGTCGTGGGCCAACAAAAATACAAGCTCAGAGGTAACTTCTCCAGTAACAAAAATCACAATCAAGGATGTAAAAATACAGAGAACTGGAAGAGAACCGCAAGACAACCATCAGCCAAGGCAACAACAGAGTTAAGAAGAAATATCTTTTTTTATCCGTCACACAATTTACAATTGTTGAAGAACAGAAAAAGAAAACAAGTCAATTCGTCGAGAACCCAAGCAGATTTAAGTCAAGTATTTTTCATCTCATAATGCCAATATAAAAATGATTATAACATTAAGAGAGGGCCAGGATCCTAATTCCTTCTATCATGCAAAATTAAAAGCGTATTGTTGTCTGATCGCCTGCTCCGAGTGACGTCTACGCACTCTGTGCCGCTTCCACTCACTGACTGTCAAGACTACACCGGTACCTCCCAACCAATTCTAGGGGTACTCTGCTTCCCCCTTAGCCCCCCGAGCCGCAAAGGGTCCAGACACTATCCAGATGGTATGTCTAGCTCCCAACTCGCCTCGCAAGGCCAAGCTACCACTCCTCTCCGAGCTGGGAAATCCCAACTCCCACAAGTAAATCAGTCAAGTCACTAATCTGGCAGCGTAACGTTACGCTAATAGACGATCCCCTTCTTCCTCCTCCTTCCTCTCTTTTATAGAGTTTTATAACTTCCATTCTTTCCCTAAATATCATTTAATTTAAGTTTTAAATAAAAATCTTCTAAAATTTCTCCTTCATACAAGTGTCATTCATCCCCCACATTCCTCCAATAATTATTTTCTTTAATTTATTAAATTGTCTTATTTCCCTCTCCCACCTAGAGTTACTCCTAAATTTACTCCTAGGTGTCCCTAGATTCCCTTACAAGTTTTAAATACTTTACCCAAAATGAAGTTGCTAATTTAGTTCAATTTAGAAGGTTCTTAATTGCAGATTCTTTACTAAGTTGACCTCCCGCTTTTACCTTAAGTTCCCCATCTTTCCCTTTTTATGTTACCTTCAATCCCTAGTTTCCTAATTTTTATAATTCCCTCTTTCCCCTTTTTACTTTAGCTAGAAAATATAGTGTGTAATTTAACCCCTCTTTCTAGCAACCACTTTGAACCATTTGAACCATCCAAGATCATGAATGAATCATAGGTCTTTATATTAACCCCTCTTTCTAGCAACGACTTTGAACATCAGTTTTAAGGCCATCCCCCCCCAAAAACCTTCTTGACTCTATGGTGGGTTTTCAAAATTCGAGTCCCTCTTGAAGTGCACAATTCCAATAATACCTTTTGTTTGAGTTGGGATTTTACACGTAGGCTATAAGCGATTTTTGTACCAGAGTGAATCATTTTCCCATGTAAATGTACGTCTGCTTGGAATCTAACATAACCTTTGAATGAGAGTCCACACTTTTTCATCATTCTTCCATTCATCCCTTACTTCTATTATCAATCGGGTTGGATGAGCGAGATAGAACGGAGAAAGGCCTCAACATCTTCATCTATTCTTGAGAGTGCATAAACAACAACATTTTTGCTTCCCTTTTTTGTAGGCGATTTCAAAATCATAACTCAATATCTTAGTTACCCATTTTGTTGTTCTTCTAAAGATGATCTTTGTTCAAGAGTATTTAAGACTATCATGATCTTCCCCTTTGACCTTGAACTACCTACCTATTAGGTAGGACACCATTTCTTCAATGCATGTAAGGCCAGTACCATCATTTTCCTTCTCATAAATGGGTTTTGTGTAAATCCTTTTCCTTGAGTGAATTGACTTTCAAAGAAGCAGGAGGCCTTCCTTCTTTCATTAGAACAACACCGATTCCATTTCTGAGGGCATCACATTCCACAATAAATGTTTTGTGAAGTTTAGGGTAGTCAAGGAGCGAGGAATTTGCACATCACACCTCTCTTTAAGTTGTTCAAAGCTTTAGTTCCCTCTGGAGACCATGATACCATCCTTCTTATTGAGTGTCGTTAAAGGTGTTGCTATTCTTCCATGGTAGGAACAAACTTACTTGGTAGTAACCTGTCAAACCCGAAATCCCTCTAAGATTCTTCAATGATTTGGGAATCGTCCAGGTTCATCATAGCCTTAATCTTGCTAGGGTCTACCTTAACCTTCATGAGGATACAATATTACCCAGATACTCTACCTCCTTCCTCCAAAGAAACATTTGGATGTTTTGGCATATAGTTGTTTGCTACTTTAGTGGTTAGCAGCACCTTGTCAACATGTCACACATGATCCTCCCAAGACTTACTATGGATTAGTATATCATTAAAGACTTATACAAATTTTCGAAGGAAGGGGGCTTGAAAATGGAATTCATCAATAACTTGGAATGTGGAAGATGCATTTATAAGGCCAAAAGGCATGAACAAAAATTCATAATAGCCTTCATGAGTTGAATGTTGTTTTGGGATATCTTCTTCCTTCATTCTGTCGTGATGCCACGAGGCGAGGAGATCCAATTTTTGAAATATATTGCTCCATATAGTTCATCTAACAATTCATCAATGATGGGAATAGGAATATTATATTTAATAGTGATCTTGTTGGAGCTCTCTATAATCTAGGCATATCATCATAGGCTATCTTTCTTGAATACCATTACCTTGGTCTGGTAAGAACTTTGGCTGGGTCTAATGCCGGCTCCTAAACATTTCTTCAACCATGCTCTCAATTTCACTCTTAAGGCATAAGAGATTGTCTGTATGGCCTGATGTTAGGAGGAACACTCCAGATTAGGTGAATTTCATGATCATGATTTCAAATTAGATTGGAAGACCTTTAGAATATCTTCAAATACTTTGGAATTCTTATCAAGATCTCCATACTTAGGAATCTTAGGGAATAGATAAGCTTAGATGTTTGAACATCTAGTGAGTATAGTTGATACCCAATAATGCCTTGATGCCTTGCACACAATAATTTTTCATTCCATTAGAGCTTATCACCTTCTGGGTTTCCTTGAGTACCTCTTAACTCAATTTATTTTCCTTCCGATAGAAAAATTCATGAAAGTTCTTGAAAATTAAAGCCATTGTTCCTAATGATTGTAACCATTAGTTCCTAGTACAACATCAACACCATCCATGGGTATAGTAATCATTGGACTATTCATTACATATTCCCCATAGTAAGATTGATCTTATTGGATTTTCACGAGCAATTGATAGTTCCTCCATCTGCAAATAGTACTTTGAAACTTTGTGCTTGGATATACAAGCTTGAGGGTGAGGATCTTTGGATAATTTATAGTGAGATGAAATTATGAGTACTTGAGAATCAATTAGGACTATTACCTTTTTTCTTTTGATGTATCCTTGATCTTGAGGGTTTGAGGAGTTACTAATTATAGCCAATGCATTACAAGATATCATTGGGATTTAGCTCTTCAAATGAAATTTGTTCTACATTTTTCATCTTGAGATGGTTCTTGTTCGTGTTCTTCTTCCTCTTTGCAAATCTATGTAGAATAATTTCTTCTCACCACACTTATGTCCCTTACTTTGTACTTGTTGTCCTGGTGAAAGAATAAACCTTTTTCTTTTCTTTCCTTCAATTGTTGAAGTGTCAACCTTGTAGGTTGAGGTGTCAACCTTGTGGAGTTGAGGTGTTTTAGAGGAAAGAGCATTATTCTCTCTATAGATGTTAGGTTGGTCCTTCTAGTAGCCATACTTCATACTTTTACTTTGTTTCTTTCACAGCAAATGCATTCTCAATGATTTGGGTTCCCCAAAGTGAACCTCATCTTTGAATGTTATCCTTCAAAGCTCCCTATGAATACATTAATCAAGTGCTCATACGGAATATCTGTTACCTTTATATTCCAGTATATTTGGAGTTCTCAATGTGCTCTGTATTTTAGGGCTACTTTTGCTTGAGATTTATCAATTAGCTAAGAAGGTATTGCTCCTTGTATATCTCATAGTGTGCTATCATTTCTTCCGTGAAAATTGTCCAAGTGGCAGTGATTTGTGAGAATGAAGCCATCAATACCATAGAAATTAGTTAGGTTCTAAAATATAAATAATTAATTTGTACCTTTTGTGTATGGCACATTATGTAGATCAAAGGAATTGCTCCATCCAGAGTATCCATGTGATTGGGTCATTACCATCAAACTTCCTCATGTGATCTTAGGAATGTGGTTGATTATTTCAATCTAAAGTTGGAGTTTCTCCATTTGTGATTCACCTTCCTTGTGCTCATCCTTGAATTTCATGGGATACATTTTTCACTTTCAAGTGTCCTCTATCTCTATTATGAAATTTTCAAATGCTTCCATGATCTCTCCTTTAAACCCTCCATCATCTCTTGTAGTTCATATTTTGTTATTGTCTTCTTTTTGTAAAATCATTTTATGTCCCTCACAGCATTTCTTCACCTTCATCAAGAGTCCATGTAAAGCGTTATATGGAGGCTTATTTGGTGTAGAAGTTCCCTTTTTTTTTTTTGGTGGCATGTTGGCTTTAGAAATTATCACTTTGAACCTTGATTTTGAGGTGGATTACGCTAAACAATATTTCTTTTGTTGTATATCCAAAGTTTCGTCCCTTACGGGTATGAAAATTTATTTTTGTAGTTCTCGATGTTCTTCTGCCCTTGCCAGTTCTGATTCTGATCAAAGGTGGATGTTCCAAGTGGAATTCTGTGCTCCCACAACTAGCTGACTTTTAGCCTTTCCGAGGGAGATGTCACTTGTAGTTCCCACACAAAATAATTGATATAAAATTCTGAAAATCGTGCCAGAAATACTACAGACTATCAAAAATCCAATACAACCAGTCCCACTCAATTGGATACTCTAGGAAGAAGTTATGATTGTTTACACGGAACACCTTCTTGAGACTAGTCGATAGGACTAGTGAGATACCCTATCTTCCGCAGGGTATATCTACAAATATGGAAGTGACCCAAAAAGCTGAAAGAGATTTTACGACATATACTTACTAATTTCTATGAATATCCTCACGGAGGTTAGGGTCCTGAAGCCACGTTACATAGAAAAATTTATGAAAATTTCACAATGGCTCGGTCTTAGGATGTTTCTAGAACCCTATCTTGCACATGCTATATCTCCAAAATTATAAGACCTCAAGAATGAAATTTTAACCAACGTACCTTGATCCATAGAGTCGTATCCTCCAAATTCGTTCCTTAAAACATTGTAGAAAAAGCGTTATAGTGAAAATACCAAGGTGTCTAAGATGTAATACTTAGAAACCCCGAGACAGAGCTCAGATACCATATGTTAAGGAACAAATATCAATATATACCATATGTTAAGAACCAAATATCAATATAGCATAGAAAAACCTCAGAATAAGTACTCAACACCTTGAAAAAGAGAGAAATTCAGATAATAAGCCTCTTCAAGGGGGAAACCTCCTTATGCCCACATAAATGTACAATTCCAGGATGATTCCAAATGAAAATGTCTCCTTGGTATATCTAGGAGACTAGGAGGTCTAATTACAACTAATGGAATAAAGATGACATAAATAAAATAACATTACTAATGTAATATGCCCCAATTAAGGGGTAATGAACCAATATTAGGGCTTAACAACCAACAGTGTTACATGTCCTATGGCATCCATCCCTTCAAGGATGAGGTAGTGTGTGATGTTTCCCTTCTTAATGTATGTGATGTTGCTTTTGGACAACCATATATGTGGAAGCATCATGTTGTTTATGAGTCTTGATCCCATCTTTCATTATTACTATGGGGGGTCATCTCTACAGGATACTAGAGGTAGTTCCAACTACTTTTCCACCAAAACACTACCTCAAGGTAATCTCTCATATTTCAAAATTCGTCCTCTTCACAGTCTGCTCAAAGGATGCACATAAATCCACTACAACCACTACATCCTCAACACCTTCTATCCAGTAGAAGCAGATTGCAGAAGAGAAAATAGATATTATTTATTCACCTACAATGGTGCCTATAGAATGCCTCATCAAGCCCAAAGAAAACAGGTTGGTGGAATAGGTTCAACCCCTCCTGTAACAGGTTTTTGATAGCCTTCCACAGACCAAGCAGTGCAACTTCTCCAACAAGGAACGTAGCTCACCAAGATCCAGATTCATAAAACACTTTCCCCTCTTCCCCAGGCACTCAACGCAATGGAGACCATTAATTCCTAACGGGGGAGGATTGATCCAGGTGGATATTAGTGGCCACCCACCTGTTCCAAATTCCAACTAGCTCATCTTGATAGTTTTCAGTTCAACATGATTCTCTGTAATGGGGGAATTTCTTTTTAATTATGGATTATGCACTTACAGGGTTGTCCTGAATCCCTACACAACATACAGGTGGATATTGATGGTTTCCCACCTATTCCAATTGGCTTATTTTCTAAGTTTTCATGTCAGTACATCTTTCTGTACTTCCAGGGATGTTTTGGGGCTCTAAACAGTATTTTATTGGATTTCCATAATCAAACTATAGATGGAGTTAGATTTTTATAATATAATGCATATTTTTTGAAAATACCTTTCTAACGAGCTAGCACACATCTAAAAAAGAGATCGTATGCAAAATTTACAACCCCATGAAGTTAATGTACTAACTTAGTACCCCAACGGGGCCCATGTGAATTTTGGTGCTTCATCTCCTAGGGTTAGGTTTTTGGATGTCTAGGGTTTTGGAATTCATGTTTATCATAAAAAGGCCTTCAAAGCCTCATTGTAATCATCTTCTTATGAATGAGTATATCCATCACATCTCTTCTCAGAGATAAATCTACCACCATTCTAGTGAGTCTTGCACTCTGTATTTTTACAATCTCTATACATTTCTTTCATTAATAGAAATCATGTATTGTTTTATTTCTCTGTTTCTCGCCATTTTTATGTGTATTTCATTGTAATATTTTTTCTTTCATTTCATTCCAAAAATAATCTAGATCATTGGATCAATTCATCCTCAATTTTCTCTTCTTCCACATTCACCATGGATTCATATTTTTAAATCTCCCTTGTTTCCTAACACCCTTTCTCCTCTTATGTCTATCCTTCTACTCCATGGGTTCTTTTTGGGGTTCTACACTCATAGAATTGTTTTTTTCAAAATCTAAAATCAACTTATCAAGGTAATATTTACGATAGAGACCTTCATCATGGGAGGAAATTTGACATGTTATCTTCACTTCCTTATATTAATTAGTCCCATTACCTTCTCAAGGGAAGTTTGAACAATTAACCATTTCTTTTTTTATTTTCCAAAATGATTATACTCATGGAACATATTGCATTTATATGGAAATTGTTCACAATCAAGTACCTAAATATAACACCATCCATCTATATTTTGTTAAATGTCCTTAGGGAGCCTCTTCTTAAGATCTACCTTGGTACATATTTTTTTCTAGCCAAGGGAATCAATAACTCATTAGAGTGACTTGGACTAGGCCGAGGATGATATCAACTGGTTGGCATGATAACACACAAGTATATCCAATATCTTGTTAGCAATATATACCAATAAATTATGACTTAGCAAGGGTCAAGGTATCTCTAGGCACATCAGACTAGACATTTATCTAGGGGGCATCTACCCTTCTATACTTATAACAACAAGTTATATTCTGATCGGAGATTAGAACCCGAGTGGGGAGAGTGAAATACCTACATTTCAACAATCTCATCAAACCACCTTAAACCTACATTGGTACATATCCTCACACAAAAGTACCGGTGTAGCTTTGGAACAACTCTATCAAAAAATGTCTTACCTGTCCTTCATATATTTATTATATTGATCTTGTAAGGAAGAGTTCACTTTTCTTCTTACTAGGAACTGTTGACACAAGAGTGTCACAACAAGAAAATGTGCAATGGAGTTTAATCATCGATCTAATCTCTATATTTGATGACCTATGTTCATGTGGATTGTTTGGGTCTCCTAGGTGATGTCACACCCCTTTTCACCTATGTAACCTCAATTGTTTATATCTCCCCTTGATCTAATGCTCCCATTTAATTTGGAGGAATTTGTATCTTGGGTAATGGAAATGGTTTTTGTCTTTGATCTTCCTCACCATTTTTATTTTCCCCTCGATCCACTTACCAATATTTTCCCTTATCATTTTCTTTTGGCCGATGCATACATTTTTGGATGGGTCTACCCAAGTCAACCTTCATTTGATGTTTGTGTTGGGTATGTGTTATATTCTTTGCATGAGTAGTAGTGTCTGAGCGTCTGCGCCAGGTGCGCAGGGGGGTTAGAGGGGTGGCTGCTAGGCCCCCCCTCGGGGGGTGCAGGGGGGCGGAGCCCCCCATGCAGGGTTTCAGGGGCTGCTAGGCCCCAAAATTTTATTTTTTTCGCATCAGGACCGCATTATATTTAGGTTGTTTTTCGGCACATGGTTTCTTTGCCGATGGTTTTCTATTTCGGGTTAACGAATTAGGGTTTTGGACTAATCCAAGTCATTGGGTTAGGGTTTTGTATGACGTTGTCTCCTATATGTATTTTGTATTGTAAACATTGTAACACAATGAATGAATATAGAATATGTTGGTTTTCCCAGTTTGGGTTTCCAGGGGAAAAATCTCTGTGTAAAGTTTGTATTTGCCATTGTATCTTTTCTGTTATTTTCTGAATATCTATTTGTAGTAGATATTGTACAATGTTAGAATTTACATTTGGTATCAGAGCTTTATTGGCTTCAAGGGGATGCCTTTGTGGTCAAGGGTTTGGCTCGGGACTGTGATAAGCCTTGTTACAGTGGGAGATCTGCGGTACTGTTTTTCAGGTGAAAAGAAATGGCAAGCAATTCGAAGATGGAGATCGAGAAGTTTAATGGGAAAATATTTGAGCTGTGGAAGCTCAATATGGAAGATCTTTTGGTGGACATAGATCATTGGACCGTGGTAGATCCAGGTACTACACCTATAGGAACTTCTGCAGATGACTGGAAAAAGATGGATCGAAAGGAAAAGAGCACGATCTGACTGTGTCTCTCTGATTCAATACTACTGAATGTGTCAGAGGAAGCTACAACCAAGGATTTATGGGAAAATTTGGGGAAGTTGTATCAATATAAGTCCCTGGTAAATAAACTATTCCTGAGAAAGAATCTATATAACTTGAGGATGAGAGATGGAGACTCGGTGGCATAGCATTTGAACGCCTTCAATACTGTGGTAAGTCAGTTAGTATATGTTGAGATTAAAATTTCAGATGAAGATGAATGTATCAGTTTGTTGTGTTCTTTACCAGACTCGTGGGATAGTCTAGTTGTGTCCATAGGTAGTAATACAACTTCTTTGAAGTTTGAAGAAGTGGTCTCATCCTTGTTGTCGGAGGAGATGAGACTAAAGAATATGGAAGGACATAGCACAAATGCATTATTTGCAAGAGGATGTTCCTAGGAAAGAAATAGATCTAATTTCTCAAGTGGGAGATCTAAGTCTAAGGGTATATCTAAATCTGAAAGTTTGTAAGGGTATGTTGGAGGTGTGGAAAAGAAGGGCACTACAAGAAGCAGTGTAGATCCAAAGTTGAGGGCACTACAAGAAGCAGCAGTAGATCCAAAGTTGAGAAAAGAAGGGATTTAAGATGCTCCTTCTACAGAAACAAAAACCCAAGGAATAAGGAGGGATGTACTTCAATCTCTTCAAGCACACATGAATATCATGAGGCATGGTTTATTGACTCGGGTGCATCCTTTCACATGACTCCCTCATCGGGAGTGGTTCTGTGATATGAAAAGTATTATGGAGGTAATGTTTTCTTAGGTAATGACTGACAACCAAAAATCACTGTGAAGAGGAAGGTTCAAGTTGAGTCTCATAGATGGAGGGATTATAACACTACCTAGTGTTCTGGCCACATCCGTATGGCTGTAAATTTGATTTATGTAAGCAAAATGGAAGATGCAGGGGTAAAAACAATTTTTTGAAAAAGGGAACTTTGCAAGATGGTTCAAGGAGCAATGGTAGCGATGAAGGGAGTTCGCTTTGGAACTCTATATAAGATGCAAGAAAGCACCATTAGTGATGGGTGTAATAGCCCATTGTTCCCCGAGAATAGTTGAAGAAGAAAGAACTCCCACACCGGAGAAAAGGTTATGTTGTGGCATCAAAGACTCGCATATCGGAGAGAAGGGTCTTCGACTACCACATCTGCAGTTGCATGGCTGAAAGGTATGTCTAACTACCTCTGGATTTTGACTTTATGTAAACACGTTCATATGGGAAGCGTAATCGGTAAGATCCTCCCAAGTAAACGAGGGAAGAAGGAATTTTGCAACTAGTTCACAAGGATGTTTTTTGATCCATGTCGGTCCCATCATTGGGAAAAATATATGTACTATGTCTAATTATAGATGAATTATTGAGGAAAACTTGGATATATTTCCTTAGGAAGAAATATGAAGTCTTGACAGTTTAAAGAGTTTAAGGCTCCCTTGTTGGAGAATCAAATAGAGAAAACTAATTAAGGTAAGTTGAGGACGTGATAATGACAGAGAGTTCCCTCACAAGGGAATGAATTTGAAGAATTCCTTAAGAAGTGTGGTATATCAAGTAAAAATACTAGTTCATATAAATAACCTCCACATAATGGAGCTTAAAGGATGAAGGATCGATGGAAAAAGTGAGGTGCATGCTCAAGCAGGTCGGATAGGGCAAGAATTTTAAGAGGTAAGGTATAACGATGTTATCTGGTCAATCAGATCACCCCATCAGCATTGAAATGACGTGGACTCAAGAGGTATAATCAGCAAGAAACCCTCTCACACCTCTTAAGGTATTTGGATGTGATGCATATGTTCAAGTTCCAAAGCGTCGGGAGTAAGATGGATAAGAAGGTCAAAAATGTATCTTATTGGGTATAAACATGGTCTCAAAGTTTATAAGATTTGAAACCCGTAAACTAAGAAGGTAGCGTATAGCCAAGATGTGGTATTTAGAGAAATAAATATTGTTAAACAGAAGTCCTACCAAGTAAGGAAGAACCATAGAAGATATGGAAGTTTTATTTAAGGATGATGAACCTATTCTGCTGTAAGAACATGAATTAGAAGAAGAAGAAACTCATACACCAGTATTGAGGAGATCAAATCGAGAAAGAAGACAATTTGGAAGGTATATATA
The DNA here is from genome assembly GCA_010110895.2 of Picea sitchensis. NCBI lineage: Eukaryota > Viridiplantae > Streptophyta > Pinopsida > Pinales > Pinaceae > Picea > Picea sitchensis. The sequence continues at coordinate 154,142 of SNQJ01S0000081.1, read as the reverse complement.
GTCCATCCGGGATTTCCATTCAAATTTTCTCTTTGTCTATTACCTGACACATCCTAGAACTTTCTGTGGATGTTTTGATTCATAGGATCTAAATATCTCTGGAAAAGGGCCATGAAGAAGAAATGGCATCTTTGGATAAGAATGAGGCTTGGGATCCAGTGGAGTTTCCAACTAGAAGAACTCCCATTGGTAGCAAAATGGCATTTAAAAAGAAATAATGCGTATGAAAATTGAGAAATACAAAGCTTGGTTAGTAGCAAAAGGGTTATTCTCGTGTCGAGGGAATTGATTTTGGTGAGATTTTTCTCCTATTGCCAAGTTAACCCCATAAGATTTATGTTATCCGCTAAGCTGCCAAGCATTTGGATTTTGAAGTAGAACATGGATGTGAGACAACTTCTGCTACAGGGGGATCTAGAAGAAGGAATCTTTATGAAGCAAACCGTAAGGTTATGATATGAAAGGAAAGAAGGAGTTGGCATGCAAGATGAAAAAGTCTCCGTGATGGTTTAAAACAATCAATTAAGGATGTGGTATCAAAAAATTTGATACTTATATGTTAGGACTTGGCTTCACAAGAAGAAAAGAGGATCACTGCGTGTATTCTAAATTAATTGGTGATCATTTGATTTATTCGTCTTGTATGTGGATGACATGTTGTCGGAGTAGGGAAACAACAAGGAGATTATCTAAGATATGAAAAGTCAGCGGTCCTCTAAATTCGACATGAAGGATCTTGCAAGCCTAAATTTCATTTTGGGTATGGAACAAAAGAGATCGGAAAAAGAGGAAACTCGGGTTAAATTAGAGAAACATGTCAAGACAATATTACAAAGGTTTAATATGCAAAATGTAAACCTAGCCAAGGTCCCCATTCATGTTGGTGTAAATTTATATTCCATCGTCCCAAGACATGAAGAAGAGGAGGACATGTTTCATGTTCCATATACGAAAGTGAGCTTAAATTTGATGTGTATGCAATGGTACAAAAATGGACCTACATTGCATATGTAGTGGGAGATTTGAGCAGTTATTTGTCAAAACTAGGGAAGGAGCGTGGGACAACAATAAAAAGGGTTTCTAGGTATTTTGTGTGTGGAATCGCTAGCTATGGATTGTGCTACCTAAGGAAGACCGGGATTGGACAGAGTGGTTGATATACATGATTTGTGGATGCAGACTGGCTAGAGATTTGGATCGTAGGGATCTACAAGCGGGTATGTGTTTAACCTGCTTGGAGGAGCAATAAGCTGGATGAGCAAAAGACAAGCTATAGTGGCACTCAACCATCAATTGGAATACATGGAAGCCACTCATGGAAGTAAGGGAGCGTGATGGTTACAAAGATTGTGTTCGTGCATTGGGTTGGTACAACAAGCCATAAGGATAGAGTGTGATACTGAGGCAATTTTTTCTCGCTTAAGAACCCCTCGCTATCATTCAAAGACAAATCACATTGATGGTCAATATCACTTTGTGAGAGACATGGTTGAAGAAAAAGAAAGTATTGTTGATAGCGTGACACTTTGAAGAATGTTGCAGATTCATTAAAAAATCCGTGGAGCACTAAGAATTTATCTTGGTGTAGACCATCCATGGGCATTGTTTCCTCGATTGTTGACTATATAATCCCTAGACCCCTGGATGCAAAAGAAACAACAAGTGGGAGAACAAGTTGGGTATGTGTTATATTCTCTTTGGTAACGGTAGTGTGCATTTGCATCATGCGCATAGGGGGGTTAGAGGGGCTGGCAAGTGTGGGGGTGGAGCCCTCCCAAGCAGGGGTTCGGGGGCAACTAGGCCCCAAAATTTTATTTTTTTCACATTAGGAATCGCATTATATTTAGGTGGTTTTTGGCACATGGTTTCTATTTCGATGGTTTTCATTTCCGGGTTAAGGAATTAGGGTTTTGACTAATCCGATTCATTGGGTTAGGGTTCTTGATGCCAATCGGCCCTATATGTATTTTGTATTGTAAAAAATTGTAACACAATGAATGAATATAGAATATGTTGGTTTTCCCTAGCTTGCTCTGTGGGAAAATCTCTCGTAATGTTTGTATTTCTTTCCATTGTATCTTTATGTTCTTTACTGAACATTTGTTTGTAGTAGATACACAAGGTTAAAATTTACAGTTTGGTGGTTATTTATTATGGTTGGGATTATTTACTTAGTGACCTTTCATAAACTTATCCAATGGTAGATTGATATCACACCTAGCATTAGCTTGAGGGCCAACTTTATTTTCAAATTTATGTGGGTAGTTGAAGATGAGATTTTTAATTTTATTTCACAAGTTTGGAGGGAGGATTATTGAAGATCCTCACAAAGAAAAGAAAAGACGGCAAAAAAGAAGGATGAGAAGGAGAGGAGGTTATAGAAAATGGAAAAGAGAATAACAACCAAGAAAAAGTGTAGGAACATAGCAAAAGAAGACCCAAGTTCCTTAAATATCTACATGTTTTTATTTGAACCTCCAAAAGCTTGGATAAGACTTGGACCAATAGGGATTATAATTTAGCATTTGAAGAATGCTTTAGAACCCCATAATGATTTCCAATGGTAGTGAAGCCCATTGATGCATTTTTTTAGTTTGTAATTTCATAAATATGGAAATTAATAAAAGTATGTGGTGAACCAAGATGGTTCCTAACCTGCAATACTCACTGTGGTAGGGACACTGTAAAGTTATAATCCATAAAGGATAATATATTAAATAATAATGTATATCAATATGAGATTATGAGATACAATAAGAATGAGGGCCTTTATATACCCATGCAGGGGTGTCCTTCCATGAGGAGGAGATGTGACCAATCATTGGGAAGGTAAGTCTTCATTAATTATTCATTAAGTATTATAATGTATTTATATTTATTATTATATATTATGTTCATAACATTTATTTCCTTAAAAAATGATTTGTCCTCAAAGCATACTCTATGGAAGACCCATCTATTTCTCTATCTTGTAATATCGTCTCATTATTCTTTATTCATGAATTAGTGATCGTGGAGGACTTGAAACAATAGGATATTCTAAGTGTTGTGTAGAACTGTCGAATTGTAAGGGATTCTTCCCACCTTAAATCAATCTTTTGCACAATGGGGCTTTTATGGGTTCTTGTAGACAATTTGATGTGTTTTGACTCCCATGATAACTTCTACCTTGAGTATCATTTGTAATGGAGGTAATAATTTTGGATATGGTCATTCTTTTATCCGTGGATACATTGGATTGTTTGAAGTATCGCCCAGGATTAGGATGTGTATAAGGCATCCTTTCAATCTGATCTTTACTTCATGTACTTTTATCTTCTTTTTTATTAACACTTGAATTGAGTCTTCTTCATAGACTTGGCTTGTTTTTACTTCCACATGTGAAGACCTATTTACATCAAATGAATCCCTTTGAGTTGTAAGGTTAATAGGGTTTGTGTTAATTTCTTTATCCACCATCAGGTTTTTACCATTTGAAGACTTATGTAGTTCCATAGGTTCACTCATTGTCTCTTTATCTATATCAATCACTCCTTATTACAAGTTGTTCTGTCTGTCTTGTATCGCCTCTCTCTTTATCACTCTTTATCTCTTAATATGGGTGAGTAAACTTTTATTATGAACCTTTAGGTGTAATAAATTTGTGTGTCCTTGTCTATGACGATTTTGTCAAATTCTTTTTTGGATTTCAAGTATTGACTATTGTTTGTCTCACATTAGTATTTTGGAGATCTTGATCAGATCTTTGACGATATTGAATCTGACTTTACTAAGACATCATGTAATTTTTTTTTTCTGTGGAAAAAAAAAATCTCAAGGTTTAATATTGTTAACAACGCCTCTCTAACTAAAGTCGGTTGAGGATTATCAACCTCATTTTCATATATAGTTGTAAACTAGAAATTCAATATGAATTTATAATCTTTGAGAGTCAATGATAAATCCTTGAAGTCATATTTATTGCAAAAAAAGTCTTTTGTTTCGCTGATTACATTTGTTTTTGGAATTATTAATTGATTCATCAAATCCATAGTTATGCCATTTTTTCTTCTTATCCGGGAAAATGTGGATGCTAACTTATTTTTATTGAATATTCTCTAAATGTTAATAATCTGATGCATCTACCTAGATGATTTTTAACATAAAATATTCTCCTTAAAATCCATTTTTAATTTGAATTGACATTATAATTATTGTAATATCCCTTTAGTCCCCGAGGCATAGGACAGTCATTGATGGAGTGTGTTGTTAAGGAACTTTGTGTTGTTAAGTCATCGGTTCAAAACCTGCTGGGAAAAAATATCCATCCATGTTAAGGGTTGTGTGGTTTCAAAATGGTGCGATCCCCTGGTTATTTTGACGGCTTATATTCCCCTGATTCACGATTTCTCAAGACATACGCTAATTCCACAAGTCACTGACACAAACTAGCAAACAATTTTTTTATAATATCCCTTAATAATAATAAGACTTAAGCTTCTTAACTTAATAGATATCTTCCTCTATTATTCCTTTATATTCTTTTAAAACCAATCCTGATAATTTTTATTTTATATATACCCACTTAAAAACTTTGAATATCTTCTTTATACTTTTACCAAAAGTAATTTTATATTCACTTAATCTCTCTTCTTCTTCTTTTCCTGTGTAATTAAATGAAAAATAATTTACACATTTTTACACTTTCCAAAAGAACCATTTTATTTATACTCCTTCCTTCTTATATATCTTTTCACTCTAATTTTTATAATCATTTTATACTTTATAAAAAAGTACCTTACAATTCTCTTTTATAATTCTCGATTATTTGTTAGTGGCGGTTAGGGCTCAACAAAGGCAACCCTAAGTTTTGTGAAATAATTATTTAGAGGAAAATACACACATATATATTATATATGGTATGAAATACCATGGGCCAATGGTTTCCAAAACCATGGGAAAATAAATTCCAAAGGTAAAATAAAAACTTTTCTTTTAAATTACTTTTTCACCTTTTAAATGGAAATTAACTTAACTAATGTGAAATATGGAATATTGATTTCAAACTTCTTGGTATGTGTTATCGCCAAGCAGCTTTGTATTTTTAGGGTCATGTGCTATAAGATAGGAGGATTAAATCATGTATCAGAACCTTCCCACCCAATGTCACCTCATGGGAAGGTTCTTTCGCTTAGGGAGGTTGGGGCCCAGGAGAGGTCCCTCAACCCTCGGGGTTTGAAGATCTAAAAGCACATGCAAAACCCTAGTTGTAAACCTTCCATGAGAGAAATGCCATAAATGACAAGAGAAATCCTCCTCCAAGAGTAGTGCCTCACTTAAAACACCAAAATACCCAACTAGGGCTTAAGAAATAGTATCTCACAAGAGAGTGAGTTGTGTTATAGTTCAAATGAGGGAAAAACATCCTCAATATATATCAATCCATGACCTTTAAATTACAAAAATAGGCCATTAAAACAACCAACAAGGCTAACTAAAAAATTTATAATCGCTTTTTACATTAACCTGCTAGGGATAAATGACATAAAATGAGCAAAAGGTGGGACATCAAGCCCTTATGAGGGACACGTTGGCCCTTTCAAGGCATAAACATCATCCAACACGCAAAACGTTAGCCCTTGTGGGTCTCCTGCAACCTGCCACACATGACAAACAAGCCCAACACACTACCACACGCTCCAAAAAACATCTAGCCTGCCCTGGGTGGCATCATATCCATCAAATCCATCATCTCATCTACAGTGGGTGATCCTCCTAGGTCGGGCTCAGCCAAAGTGTCCTCCGGTGGAACGTCCTTATTTATTCATGTGCAAAGGCTCATCATACCATCGTCTCCGCTCCCACTGATGGGATCCTAGCAACCATTTGATGGGCTCTTAGCCCCATGGAGGTCCTGAGCTAATCATCTCCCCCATGTACCGGGTCCACTGCACCGGCCCTGGGCTTCTGCATGGTCCTCACATAAAAACTTTTCCCCTCCATGGGCCTAATACCCTCGTGGATCATGGCAATGTAACTCATATTTCATCATTAAATTTATCAAATACATGCATAAAACCCTAGCATATCCTTCAATAGCTCAAAGATATTAAGACCATCTACCATACAAAGTTTAAGAAAGAGACAAAATAACCTATTGGGCCAAGATTCATAAGAAAAAGAAAGTTTCCCAAAGAAGATTATTCAAGCCATGTAACATGAAGTGATATGGGTTAAGGATGTCCAGTCATAGTGAAGACCAGTGGGTAGGTATTGTCCTGTAAGCTCTTTGTAGGAGGTGAGTTGTACTGGCCATGGATGCGCTTTTCCAAGCCCTATATTGCCTTTATTCTTCCTATTTATTACTTTTCTTCTTTTTTACTTCAAGATCTCCACTGCAGGACATCAGCCTGGCATGGTGACTGTGAAATGACTGTGTTACCCACTAGTATTTTCAGAGAAATGATAAGGTTGGCTCATGAGACCCCCTATTTTGGCCATGCAACCAAGGGCTCGGCTGTTCTAAGCAGGACTATATAATGGCAACATCATATCACAAGGATACCCATGAACATAATGGGCTAGCTCTGTGATGAGATCTCCCATCCTCTTTGGTTAGGTCTTGTTTTTATTATTTTCTTCGGTCCCTTTTGTTTCATCTGGTGAGGCCTTTATTTCCTTCTCGGGATCCCTAGGCAAGGCATTTCTAGGTTTTATTTCATATGGATTTTACCTTTTACCGCTTGTTTTACCTCTTGGCCTTTAATCCCTTCTTCCCACTGTGACAAAGTGTACCTCCTCAAATAGGTCATCCTAACAAATGGACTAGGGAATGGGATGGATGTATGGGAGATAAGATGTAAAATGAGCACATGGTGGGAGCGATGATGGCTCTTCAAGTCCCCCCGTATAAATACCCAAAACCCATGGATACAAGCTTTCTAGGGCACCCCGTTAATCCCCCCAACAATGGTCAAGTGGGTTAGTGTAAGATCCAAGAAGTTGTCAGAAATGTAAGGAACCTGATGCATACATTTGAAAGTTATAATGATCAAACATGACACATACCATGATACCTGGACCAATTACCTCATGGAGCAAGAGTCTTCTCCGATGTAAGTCCAATTCGATGGTGATGGATGTTGTTGTTGCTGACAGGACAGGTTTGATGAAGAAGAAGAAGGATGGGCCCTCCAGGGCCATGCTCAGGTCAATCCTGCTCTCGGTACTCCATGTCTAGGACCTGTGGGCCTTTAGACATGATCTCCTAGTTATCCCTAGAAATCAGGGATAACAGTATGCACTTATACTTCTTCACATGCCCCTTAAGAAAAACATTTTATTTTTAATCTTGTTTTCTTTTCTTTTCTTTTTTCTCCTCTTTTTTTTTTTACTTAATTTTGTTCAGAATGATTTTTTTATTTCAATTGAAATGTGTAAAATATTTGATTTATAAATGGCCAATGGCCAATATGAGGTCAAATACCTGATTTTATAGAAACTCTATTTGTGGCCAAAATTTGGATAGAGACGAAGCTATGATACCATTGTGGTGAACCAAGTCGATTCACCAGGGTAGGTAGGACAACAGGTTATAATCCATAAAGGATAATATATTAAATAATAATGTATATGAATATGAGATTATGAGATACAATAAGAATGAGGGTCTTATATACCCATGCAGGGGTGCCCTTCCATGAAGAGATGTGACCTTTCATTGGGAAGGTTTCTCATCATTAATTATTCATTAACTATTATAATGTATTTATATTTATTATTATATATTATGTTCATAATAGTTGGTTATAGATAATTTGGTTTTCCCTTGTGTGTGCTTGATTCTTTTAAACATCTATGTGAATACTTAGAATGTTGTATACCATGAGTATGTTTTAGTATCCCTTTTGAATATTTTTGTGTGTAGTTGAAACCCAACATAAGGTCGCATCATTATACATGCAAAATAAATTTGTTGGACACACACATATAGAGGGAGGCCATGTGGGGTGGGGTAGGGGGACAATATTGGTCATATAGATTTACATGGAAGATAAAACAATGCATCAAATATAATTGATAAAATCATGCTTGATCCAAATTGAGTGGAACAAAACTGATTAACATACTAAATACACTAAACACGGAGATATGAAGAACACCACAGATATCCAGTGAGCAATATCGTCTATTAAATAAATGAAATAGGTTGAAACTATAAAACTACAGAACTAAAACACTTGCTCGAATGGTGGTAGCTATCTCTGAGAAGATATGTGGCTACTACGTGCATCCATCTAAGAATAATGATTACAATAAGGTTCCAGGGGCCTTTTTTATGTTTCTCATGAATTCAAAAACCATAGACATAAAAAAACCTAACCCTAGAAGGTGAAACGCTAAATTTCATGTGGACCTCTAAGGGTAAGTTGGTACCTCAACTTCTCAGGGTCGTAAATTTTTCATATGACCTCCGTTTTAGGCACGTGATAGCCCGTTGGAAAGGTCTTTCAGAGAAATACACATTACACCATCAAACTCTGACTCTGTCTATAGTTTGATTGTGTAGAGCCAAAAAAACACTGTTTAGGCCTCCAAAACGGCCTCGGAAGTACAACAACATGTGTTGACATGAAAACATATGAAATAAGCTAGTTGGATATGGTGAGAGGCCACCAATATCCATGTGGAAGATGTGTAGGGCTTCAAACAACCCTCAATTACAAAGAAGTATAGAAGAACGTGATGAACTAAAAACAGACAATAAGATCTAGTTGGAATAGGTGGGTGGCCACCAATATCCACCTGGATCAATCCTCCCCCCTTAGGAAGAAATGGTCTCCATTGCATTGAGTTCCCCCATCATGTGAGGAAACTTCTGTTGGATTTGGCCCCAGGTGAGCCACTTCCCTTGGTGGAGGAGTTGCCCTGCCTTGAAAACCCAATAAAGTTGGATCCTCTGCTGGAAACTTCCCTTGACCTGTGTGTCCACTATATGATCAGTGGATGCTTGTTCCATGAAGTCAAGGTTGAGCTCGGTTGGTGTCAATTGTTCTGCGATCTCTAAGGTGTCCAATGATGGTGGAAAATATGGCCGAAGGAGGTCCACATTGAACACTAGGTGTAGGACAAGGAAGGGTGGAGTATTGAGCTCAAAATCATTGTTACCCACAGCCTTGGTGATAGTGTAAGGCCCATAGAGAAGTGGGCAGAGCTTCCAATAAGGCCCTTTGAGACACTCCTTCTACAAATGTAACCAGACTTTGTCTCCAACCTAAACTTGGTGCAGTAACCAATTTTGATATGGCGCTACTTGTACTTAGCATTGGATTTCTGTAAAATCTCTTGGACCTGTTGGCATATTCAATGAATTCTCTCAATGAATCTGGTGGATTTTTCGATATCAAACTACACATGGGAAGAGTCTACATGTGTGGTGGCAAGAGGTAGTGAAACATCAATGAAACCCAAGGGTTGGAATCCCAGCCCCACCTGAAATGGGCTATGGTTGGTGGATCTATGGAGAGCCCTGTTGTAACTGTGTTGAACATAGGGGAGACTTTCATTCCATGTACGTGGATGCTTATATTTGTACATGTGCAAGATGTGCACAATCATCCGATTGACAACCTCTATTTGGTCATCTGTTTGGGGGTGGAAAGAAGTGGATTTAGTGAGCTTGGCGTCCAACAGTGACCATAGACTCGACCAAAATGTGTTGAGGAACTAGTTTTCCCGGTCAGAGATGATGGTCTGTGGTATCCCAAAATGGACCCACACTTGTTCGAATAAGATCTTGGCAGTATATGCCACTGTGATATTATTTTTACCGGCTGTGAGGATGGCCATCTTCGAAAACCGATCAATGACCACAAATACGCAGACATTGCCTTGCTTGGTGGACAAAAGGCCAGACATTTAATCCATTGAGATGGATTCCCAAGGCTTCTGGGGAGTAGGAAGAGGGGTGTATAAGCCTTGTGTCTTGATGGTTGGCTTGGAAATTTCCAGGCAGTGCAAGATATGATATACTTGTTGACATCCTATCGATGTTTTGGCCAATAAAAATGTTTTTCAAGAACAACCATAGTTTTCTCCATGCCAAAATGTCCTGCCATCTGACTGTAGTGGGCTTCCCAAATAATATTTGCATGCTTTCTTGTAGGAACACAAAGATGACCCAGATGGAATAATAGTTCATCCTAAATGTGAAAATCGGTGATAGTCGCGCCTATACCAAAGAGATGATAGGTGGTGATGAAGTCTAGATCTTGCTCATAAAGTTGGGGCCACTCAGATGCCTCATGTCCACAGGAATGGAGCATAGTGGTGAGGGAAGCCACGAGAGGTCGACTGAGGAAGTTAGCGACAGGATTTGAGATCATTTTCTTATACTTGATATTGAAATGGAACTGTTGCAGGTAGGTGGACCACTTATGATGGTGGTCATTCTATAATTTTCCTTGTGTCTATATGAACTACAAAGGCTTATGATTAGTGTGGATGATCATCTCCTTCCCCAGAATGTAATGTTTCCATTGAAGATGGGATTGTATGATGGAATACATCTCTTTGTCATAGGTGGGGTATTTACGGACAGTATCTGAGAGTGTCTCACTATGGTATTCCACTGGATGACCATGTTGAGTGAGAACTAGGCCTACAACATAGACAGATGCATCAATCTCAATCTCGAACAATTGTTGCAGATCGGGAAATGAGAGTATCAAAGCTAAGCACAAGCGATGTTTCAGATCATCAAATGCTCGTTGTTGTTCCTTATCCCACGTGAACTTTTCCTTGCCACCGCCCTTGGTCACCTGGTTGAGGGCCCATGCAATATGGGAGAATCCCAACATGAATCGTCGGTAGAAATTGGCCAGTCCCAAGAAGCTCTGAAGCTCGGTTAGTGTGGTCGAGGCTGGCCAGTCAAGGATGACTTGGATCTTAGTTGGATCAAAATATACCCCATGCTCATCAACAATGTATCCCAAGCATTGGACCCTGTTCATGCCAAAAGATCATTTTTCCAAGTTGGCATATAGCTTGTGCTATCACAGAGTGCTCAAAACCCATTGAATATGTCACATGTGCTCCTCCCATGTTCTTTTGAAGATGAGGATGTCATCCAAATATACCACCACAAAAGAGTTGGTGAAGGGTCTTAATACATCATCCATCAACCTCATGAAAGTGGTTGGTGCATTTTTTAAGCCAAAGGGCATGACCATCCATTCGAAGAGACCTTATTTAGATTTAAAGGTTGACTTCCATACATCAGTTGGTTCGATGGGAACCTGGTGGTAGCCAACTTTAGGTCAATATTGCTGAAGAAATTCCCCCCCTTGAATTGGTCAAGAAGGTCATCAATCCTGGGAATTGGGTATCGGTTCCTAACTGTGATTTTGTTTAAATCTATGTAATCAATGCAGAGTCTCCAAGTCTTGTCCTTCTTTTGCACCAATACAATCCAACTTCCACAAGGTGAGGAGTTGGTCTGATGTGCCCCTTTTGAAGAAGCTCCTAGATCTGACGCCTAATTTCATCATTTTCCATCAGTGAGCAGTGATAGACCAATCCATTAGGTAGAGGTGCACTAGGATTCAAATCAATTGGATGCTTGACTTAGCACTGTGTTGGTACCCCGGTGGATGAGGAGAATATGTCTATGTATTCTTCCACTATCTTGTCCACTTTCTTCTGCTACAAAGAGAGGCTCTGTGTAGAGGCCACAGATGTGGCAGCGATCTTCTGCTTACTGTTAACATGGATCACAAAGAATATGAAATTCCCAGTCTATGAAATGACCTTACTTCATCGCTTAGCAAAGATTAAAGAAATAGTGGTAGGTGACGCTACCTATGGTATCTTGTACAATTGTCTACCAAAAGTAATAATAACACTGCGGGGTCTAGACTCATACACAACATGATGCTTCTACAAATATGGTTGTCCTAAAAGAACATCATAAACTTTAAGGGAAATGATATCACACAATACCTCATATTTGAAAGGCTTGATTCCCTAGGGAAAATGACATTGTTGGCTGACACAGAGATATCTTCCTTGGAAAATCTAGCCAATGGTGTAGGGTTGCAGATGCGTGTGTCATTAGCAGGTCCAGCCACTTGACGAACTCTGCTATCGACAATGAAATGAAGTGGAGCCCCCTTTAACCACATATGTGAGTGAAAGAGACGTTCCCCTTCCTCTGGTTCTTCTAGTTCGCTTGGATGGTATTTGGTGGTGGAGACAGTGGCACTGGGTTTAGCATCGATGATCTGCTTCCCTCCTCTGGGATTTGATTTGAAATCAGAATCGGTCTCTGACTCGAAAGCTTTCAATTCGGCCATGAGTGATTGCTTGGAGTGACATTCTTCGGTGTTGTTCCAAGGGACTTTATGGTACTCACACCATTTTCCTGTGTCCTTCTTTGTCTTCTCATTTCCCTTCTTGTGATACTATTTGGATTGGTTGTCCTAAGAGTGGTCATATTTGCTTCATCCCTTGTTGTGTGGGTTGGGGTCATATTTTCCCTGCTTCGGTTGTGAGGAGTTTACAGATCTAAACTTTCACCTCTTTTGCTTAAATTTATGCTTGATCTTGACAACGTATCTATAACTCGTACCCAATGAGGTGATGTCCATAAACTCCATTTCTGTTTGGATGTATCTATGCAAACAATCGCGATATTTGAGCACCAAATGTCTCTCAGAATATTTGATTCCCAATTTGGTGCACAGGGTATGAAAAATATTGGTGAAATCTGGTACTGTCTCGTCCCTTTCTTGATGTAGGTTGGTCCATCTGGTGTGCTAATCCTCGTAGCTTCCAATAGGGTAGTATTGTTCTTTAATGGCATCCTTAAAGGAATCCCATGTGGGGGAAACCACAAATGTTGCAGATTCCTCTATGGTCCTTTGCTCAGAGTAAGTGTCCCACTAGTCCTTAACATGGGGGACGACCTTGAGGATTGAAAAAGTAATCTTTTCCCTATTGAAAAAATTGTGGAACGAAAAATACCCTTCGAGTAGATTCAACCATTTATCTACAACATCTGCATCTATCAGTCCTTCAAATAATGGAATATCAAAATTTACTTGTACCTTGAAGGGGATTGCAGGGCCTCTTGACGAAGATGTTTCTCCTGTGGGAAGTTGTCGAAGGATCTACACAAAGTTGTCCATCATTTAATTCCTTTGTCGCACAAGGGATTCATCGAGCAACATTTTAAAAGGATCTCCTGCTCCATCATCTGTCTTTTCTTCTCCCATGGGTTGTTGTCGAGCTTGACGCAACCGATATTGCAACGGATCAATTGGTTCGAGTCCCAACTTCTTGTACCCATATGTTTTCGGGGACATGCACGAAGAAAAATAAATGAAGAGCAGACTGCTCTGATACCACTAATATGGATTTATGAGCGAAACGAAACTGATTAACAGACTGAATACAATGAACACAGAAATATGAAGAACAACACAGATATCCAATGAACAATATCTTCTATTAAATAAACGAAATAGGCTGAAACTGTAAAACTATGGCACTTAAACACTTACTCAAATGGTGGTAGCTATCTCTGAGAAGAGATGTGGCTACTACACTCATCCATTTGAGAAGAATGATTACAATGAGGTTCCAGAGGCCTTTTTGATGTTACTCATGAATTCCAAAACCTTAGACATCCAAAAACCTAACCCTAGAAGGTGAAACACCAAAAGTCATGTGGGCCCCTATGGGTAAGTTGGTACCTCAACTTCGCGGGGTCGTTACTTTTGCATACGACCTTCGTTTTAGGCGCGTGATAGCCCGTTGGAAAGGTATTTCAGAGAAATACACACTACGTCATCAAACTCTTATTCTGTTTACAATTTGACTGTGGCGATAAAAAAAAAACATTGTTTAGGCCTTCAAAACGACCCTGGAAGTACAACAAGATGTGCTGACATGAAAATATACAAAATAAGCTAGTTATATTAGGTGAGAGGCCACCAGTATCCACTTGGAAGATGTGTAGAGCTTCAGACATCCCCAGAAGTGTAGAACCCTCAATTACAAAGAAGTATAGAAGAATGTGTTGAACTAAAAACGGACAACAAGGGCTAGTTGGAATAGGTGGGTGGCCACCAATATCCACCTAGATCAATGCTTATTCAGCAAGGTTGCACAACATGATTGTGAAGGAGAAAGAAAAATTAAAGAAGACCATGAAAATTACATCAACGATAATTGAAAAATATGCACAAAACAAGATCAGTGGGTGGACATATTAGTGTGAAGTGGAGAAATGCAGAAGGGATGTGAACTAATGCATGCAGAAACACGTGAGACAATAAAATGAAAATAAATAAAACATAAAAAAAAATAAGCAAATTGAACACCATGGTGTAAAGAGTTAGGGAAAAAATGGATTAGAAGAGTTTTGGAAACAAATTGTTAGAGCAGAGAGAGTGGGAAGGTTGAGTTAATAGAGATGTACATTATATATTAATAATTTAAGGAAGCAACATAAAAGAAAGAAAACAAATAAGTAGATTGAATACCATGGTGTGAAGAGTTGGGGAAAAAATAGTTAAGAGTACAAAGAGTGGGAGAGTTTAGTTAATAGAGATGTACATTATATATTAACAATTGTTACACACATACACACACAAAATGTTGGAATTATTAACTTTTGTTTGTCTTATGTTTCATCATATTTGTTGTTATGATTATTGATTATTATTGGGTAGAGTTGGTCTTTACGTAAGAGTCCATTTCTATATTTTACGAGGTTGTTAGAGCTAATTGGATATGGAAGATATTATCCAACTAGTTAGCTCCTAGATTTGTGTGTGGTTGAGATATTCTCTCAACAAAAAAAAATGTTGGTAGGGTTAAGATAGTATACCTATCTTAAGCCAAAACTTGATGTATATGTAGCATTATTTGGTGTTAATAGATCATTTATGTAAAAATAATTTGTACTCTCCCATTTTCTATCATGGTAATAGAAAAGGACTAGACTTGCCTCCTTAACTAGAGGGCCAAGAAAAATGTGAAACTTTGAACAATATCAGATGTAGGAATACAGATTGTTTTGTGAATGTTGCTATGTTTTGTGTGTAACATTTTTCCACGAATTTCTCGTAGCGTTATGATTTAATTGTTCATCATTTCTTGATATCTTCTAATTATGGAGGTTGTGTAAATTCACGTCATATGCGAGGTTCGACCCTCTCGTTGAGAAAACCAAGGGAGTTTTCTCCAATACCAGATGGGTTTCCATGAATTAATTCATAGTAGATGTAACTAATCCAAGAGCCTGATGAATTATTCGTCAATGGCCACAGCTGTGCCAAAATAAGGGAGCCCTCTATACTGGTCTGAGAGACAGTCGCAGAACAATTGAAGGATTTGAGTAAGGAGTTGTTGCTTCTCTTTGTGATGGGGCCACTTCTCATAAGGGTTTGAGGATTGGTGCGGTGGGCGTGGATCTTCCTCGACTGCATTGAGACTACGATATGAAGTATATTTTCCTCAACTCGTAAGCTGGAATGAAGGGTGTGAGTCATCTTCTGCACATAAGATCCAATTATGTGCAAGTTGACAAGGAAAATGATGTAGGCCAGAAAAAACATTAAAGACTTTGTGGCTCAAAGAATTCATGTTCTCTTATTCTGGACAAAGAATTGAAACCCTAGATTGATGGTTCTATGGGAAGCGGTTGAAGAGCACACTGTGTGGTCATGGATCATGGTACGGACCCACCAGCCTCCATAGATAATTGCTTGATTTGTCCTAATCTCCTCCATTGTTTTTCTCATTATAGTTTGCGTCATGGTTTCTATACTTGGAATTTGCAAAGAATGGATACACACTCGAAAAAGATGGATTAGGCTGTTTGTGGATCATAGCTATCACCCTTCAAAGGATTTTCATGTCATCAGGGTGGGAAATCATCTTTTGGAGATGGCTCACGGACATTATCTACTACCCAATACGTATGGTACAAAGGTTTTCCGGAAGAAAGGACCTACCATAATTGTTATGGGCTCCAAAGCTAAACTAGATGTTGCCATCGAAGCTCTTATGGAGATCTTTCAAATAATTTGCTTGTACTACCTTTATTGCCATCAACTACTAATTCAGGATATCAATTTGAAGATAAGCAAGCAGAAGCTAACAACACTGGAGAATTAAACAACATTGTTGGAATTGGATATCATGGATATGAGGAATATACTTTAAATAAATTGTAGAAGGCTGTTGAGAATGCTTCTCAGGTATAGTTGTTGAATCTGAAGCTGTAACTAGGGAACAAGAAACTCTGGAAATCACTCTAGAGACTTTCTAATACGAAAAAAATAGTGAACAAGAAACTCTGAAAGTCACTGTACATACTTTCTAATACGAAAAACGAGTGCCATGTCATGGAAGAGCCACCCATAGTTATCAATTGAAAATATATGTGTTTTACATCTTGTTAGTGGTGAGAGATATTCTCCAACTATCAGATATTATTTATGTGTGTGTGATTGAGAGATTTCCTTACTAGTTTGTTATGTTGTTGAGGAAAAATTCCTGTATTAATATGTGGTTCACTAATATATATATATATATATATATATATATAGTGTAATTTGGTTCTCCAATTTGATATCAGACCTCCAATTTGGTATCAGAGCAGGTTGTTTTGGAACTGAGCAGGTTGTTTTGGAACTAACTCTCTCACGGGAGAGTCAAGAATCCAATTTGGTATCAGAGAAGGTTGTTTTGGAACTAACTCTCACCGGAGAGCCAAGAATATGTGAGATGAATCTGTTGTAGATATAGAATTAGATTAAAGGATGAGAATATATTATTTTGTGAATTTCCTGTGAAGATTTCTGTGTGTTTTGTGGAACAATTGTGTGTTGTTAAGTTTGTGGTTCTTGACATACTTAGGTGCCACAAGAACATAGAGTTCATTTAATTATGTCTATATTATGTTACAAATGATGTTTCTTGTTGTCCTTCCGTGCTCCAAGAACAATGGTTAAAGGTTATTCTTGTGTGTATGTGAAAAAAGGTCAAGTTGTATGATTGATTGCTAAATACATTAAGTATTGAGACTATTTTTCAAGGTAGTCAAGAATTGTCGGTCCTACAAATACATCATTGATGGTTAGAAGAAATTGTATCTTAAATGGAAGTGGTAGCTCAAATGATTAATAATATATATAGATTTTTGTGTGTAACCAGGTTCTCCAATTATATGATGCATTTTGGGTTGTCATCATCTTCATACCTAAGCACCTGTTAATTTAAAAAAAAAAAAAAAAATGTTTCAACATTTTTAAATAATTGACCTTCAATTATTTTTAGTACATAGTGTATTATTGGAAGCCAAGCCAAGCGTAGAAGCAAACATCATGGGAATTTCAGTGCTACACATGGTTAAAATGCATGGTTAGTTCATTGAATAAAAAGATGTATGTTGATGTAGATGTATAATGGAGTTGTGAGAAGTGTCTTAGGATTTAATAAATTTAACCAGTGTGTTAAGCCTAGCCAATTCAATATGAAGTGTAACGGTTTTGTTAGAATTGGCTACTCTAACAAATCATAAGTCAATATGAAAATCCAATATAATGATTTGGTAATGACACTAAAGATACAGAGGTCAAAGATGTGGATGAATACTACAAACATGTGAACAAATGCAGGTGAACAAGAAGGTATATGAATTGATGACATATGTATCATTATCTCTTGTTGATGTTTTTTAGCCTTGCATGGAAATACTTTGTGATGTAAAACTCATTCCTTGGTATGTTTAGTAAAGGGTGGTGTATATAGAAGGGAAATTTAGCTACATGTTCCCTCTAATTGTTCCTTGATGTACTACTATTTGATGAATGTTTTACTATAAGTTCTCATTGGTAGGTGCATAAATACTATAATATTGACTTGGATACATCATGTATCGAGACTATTTTCCTAGAGAACTGGTGAGCACCGCAGTTGGGCACCTAAGTGTCTCGATATATGGAAATGTGTCCATAGGATGGCCAGTTGTACAGTCTTTACAATTAGGTTAATGTTAAGCCCTGGAGTACAAAAGGTTCCCAGTCAATTTTTGTAGTACTAGTGTTCAACCAAAAGGTATGGTTGGTTCTCAACTGGTATGTGTTCGAGATAGCAATTCTATAAGAGAATGGAGGAACATGGACACTTTGGTTATGATATGGAAGTGTGTTTCTTGAGTGAATAACCATTGGTTGGTTATCATGATAGTTAAAAACACAATGAAGTCGCATTATTCTCATTGGAGAAACCAAGGGTTGGTCGCAAACTTAATTCTAGAGTGGAATGGTGAGATTGAACTAGGAAGGAAAGAGATATTGTTTTGGATGTAGAAGAGAGTTTTTACAATTTGTTCCAAGGGAAATTGGTGATAGTTCATGTGGAAGTAGTGGATATTGGATGTTGGTGGAAAAAAAAGGTAAATTTTTTGAGTTGTGTTGAATAAAAGAAGACTTGACCATATGGTAGTGTGAATCACACTTTGTAGCAAGTTTATGATGTCATATGATGTACTGGTCCTTGAAGATTTTTGAGCTTGTATATTACCTATAGTTGGTACTTAAGAGAAGTATTGTAGTGGTACCTAGGAATTGTTTTTCAAATCTTGTACCTGGTGTTAGTGCTAAAAGATGACATTTTACTGCATAAGGACATACCTAGCACATCTTAGTTATTGCAATGGTTTTGATTGGTTTTGAATTTCATGGATGGGAAGGACAGAGTCAAGAAAAGTACTAAGTGGAAGGCTAAAATAAATACAAGATTAGTGATTAAGGCCATTGGGCATGGAGTCTCCTGACATATACCATTGATCAAAGATAATCAAATCATTTATTAGATAGGCATATTTAAAACATAGGTAGGTAGAAGAATAAGGAGAAAAAATATGGAAAACACATGCTTCACTATCATCTTAGACTTGCATAATCCATAAGAAGAATGTCCATGAACATAAATTCTTTCTGAGAATGGATGTTAGATATCTAAATGAACTTTACATAAATAGAGTAAGTACACCAACACATTAATGTATAGGAAATATGTAGAGAATCAATTATTTTCCAAATAAAAGAAACACATTAGAAGATAAGACTAATAAACCATATTTTCATATAGCTATGATGTTGAAATATATCAAAAAAATCTTCCTCGGTTTTACAAATAATGCATACTTAGGTCTTCTGCATTGAAGTCCCTTTCTCGGGCCTCTCTCCCCCTTTTCCTTCAAGATTCAAATCCTAAATTTTATAACACATTACATCGAGCCAACCATTGCAAGATCTCTAGAATGAAATCTTATCCCCAACTAAATATGAAAAACATCTTGAATAAGTAGTAAATAATTTTTTAACTTCTGGAATAAGATGCATTTAAATCCGAGATTGATATTTGACTTGCTAATTTGATCCCTTTTGAATATGGGAATAATATATTTGATTGCCATATGTGCCTGAAAATATGGACTTGGTTTTGACTTTTGATCTCTTTTATTGTTTTGGTTCCTTTATGATCTCAAATACTGAGTGCATCCTTGAAATCTAGGATTCTCCCTCCTGAGTCCAGCTACCCGACTATATCCACAAAATCTAAGATTTCAAATGTTATAAATCCAACTCCATGATGCCATTTTGAGATTTTTCCTTAGGAAAACAAATCTTCAAAATATTTCTAAAAGGCATCCCCTTTTCCACTTATGTTACAAGTTGTCTTCTAACATCCTATAGTTGGATTTCTTCTTTCCAGCTTGAATCTGGAAAAAATGCACAATTCATACTTTTTCAAATTTAAGATTGACTCTTACATATTTCCTATCCATCAAGTTCTCCAAATTCTACCTTATAGTTTCCAAATATGTAAATGAATAAATTTATACACAAAAGGAAAATGGAATACAGAGTGATAAAACAGATTCCAATGACTGCGACATAGAAAGAATTTGATTTCCTCCATGCAATATCAATCAACCAACCACTATGATTGAACCTTATTGAGATTTCACCAAGAGTGAATTCCTATAGAAAACATAACTCTAGCCAATTTCAATTCTCTCTCGAGGATCATGCATGGTTTCATCCTATAATGCTTGAAGAATTACATGTATGGAGAATTCAACTGTAATCAATATATTGTATAGAGTATTCAAATGGGGGCACAACTCCACTGGTACTATAGGTTTATTTCCATCATGATGCATGAATATTAAGCTAGAATGACTAAGAAACTTATAAAAAACCCCTATAGTTGACATACCCTGAATCATTCCCTTGCTTGTGATGTTGTCCCCATATCTAGCCCCAATTATCATTTGGACAACATCTGTATATTCGAGCATTGTCATACTCCTTGTTGTATATCTTTGAAGCTATATTATGTCCTCTCAAATAAAGGAAATTCTATGTGGGCACTCCAGTAGCGCGACAGATAATTCATGGAATTTGATGCTCATAAACTATCTCAATTTTGTACTGCACTTGGAGTTTCATCTTTGGCACTTGGGGAAACTCTTGACACCTACACGCATTATGATGTCTGGCTTATGGTCTCTGGTACTTTAATATTTTTATGTATTCAACAGGGAATATCCCACATACAAACTACCATGCAATAGTTTTTCACTTATATTAACATTCGTCTGATGATACCCTTGATGCATGGTGCATGGCCCTTTGGCCCTTGTAGGCTCCCTCCTTGGCACCTTAAACTTGACACTTGGTGCTACTCCATGATTTGGAATGTGATGTGGCTGTTATGTGTTAATTGTTGGTGCTTTGATGACTTGTAAAAATGAATTGGAGATTGGATTTAAAGGCTAGGTTTTTAACAAAAGCTTTAAAATCTCAAATTATTTTATTAAAAACATTTAAAAACTACATAAAATCCCAAGATCTAATATACTATGCCAACATCAAAATTTTGAAAAACTCACAAAAAACTTGTAAGCGTTAAAACTTCTATATATCAAGCTTCCCGAGAAGTTTTGACATCGCATGCACTCCAAAAATGGACGGTACGAGAATACAACGTTTTTGGCAACACCCTTGTCATTGACCAAATGTCAAAATTTAAATGATGCAAATGTGAGTGTTAACACCTGGTGTCTCCATGATATGGAGTATGTTAATTGTATGTAGTTTTATCTATGTATGTAACATGTAAATGGAATATCATTGTAAGACTTGGATATGCATGCTTACCCCTTTTCCATGTCACTCTAGTGATTTGAATAACCTGTAATGCCCCATTTGAATATAAGTAGCTAAATTACATTGTGGTTGAATTGTGTTTCATTACTTACTATCTGTATCTGTAGAATACTACTAAGCTTTGGCACTTTAGTATATGGACATGTGGAACATGTGGACCTACATATATGTTAATACTACAATTTTTTTCATGTTCACGATCTTAATAGTTATGTGATTTGTTTAAATATGCAAATTTAAATGTGGAATTTCAGTTCAAAGTTATGTTGTGAATGTCAATACAAATATGGATTCTCATATGAAATTGTGATGTATCTGCATGGATATGAGTATTGGTGAGCTAACCTATAGGTTGATGAGGTGTGTATGATCCAAACAATTGTAGTGTTGACGTAACTTGGATGTCGTAGAAATAAATAAGATAATGTATACTATAAGTTTTACTTATGATTTCAAATAGTGATATGACATGTGGTAAGTTTGGTTTTGACAGGACGCACAACTTGCCAAAGTGATTGTTCGATGACGTTGCTTTAAGAGAAGTAATTGCATAGTATGGCTCGATATAGGGTGTTGACCCTAGTTCTATCAAGAGAGGTAGAGGCATTTCCCACCATGTATCCTATGATACCTAGAGTTGAGGGATGCTTGTGTTAAGCCATGCTCCCCTAGATGTGTGATGACGACTACTAGTTTCCTACTAGGGAAGCTTGATCGAGATGTATGACACTTTCGTTTACGAGTTCTATATGGAGTTAGTTCAATATAATTGACACTCCAACTTAGTCCAACAAAGGATATGATAGGATGGAAGATGGAAGTAGGTTAGAAAGGGAGGATGATTTGATGTTAGTTGAGAAAAAATTGATATGGGATTAGATGTGTCACTCGTGTTTTCTCACTGGGTTCCAAAACACTCATTATGATTTCCTTTTCGATATTTTAAGTGTGATGATCAATTATTGATGAATTGTTGTAATTTTCTTAGTTAATATTACTGAATGATGTATTTATTGGCATGTCTTCCTTATTGCGATCATATAGGTGTTGGTTTTGGAGCCTGATTATCTTCTTGATTCAGAGGTCTTTTACTTTCAGTCATGTTTATACCCCATGAAGTATTTACACCCCAGAAGTATGTACACTCTTCCACGTGGGAGAGTATAGAGGATGGGTACCCCCTTTGCGGGGTTCGGGGGTAGCATCCCCCGAAGCAAAAATTGCCTTGTAAATGTATATTGTAATTTCATTGTAAATCTGGACCATTCATTATAAGGTCGCAGATCTAACGGTAGAAATTATGTTAGGGTTTTTTTCCCTAGAAGGAAACCTCTTTTTTATGAGGGAAATGTATTTCGGCTATGGTTGGATGGCGAATATTGTATTCTGAGAGAGGAGATTGTGAGAAAACGAAGAGGAAGTTACAACAGGTTTTGTTGTAGCTTGTATCCCTTCATTTGTTGGATAATAATAAAGGAAGGCCCTGGCAATTTCTCTGGTGAACGTAGCCCACACTGGGTGAACCATGTAAATCTGTGTCTCTCTTGTATTGTGTATCTTCTGTGTTTTGTTTCCGCATTTGTTTTATTTTATTGCTCCACG
Source organism: Picea sitchensis (assembly GCA_010110895.2). NCBI lineage: Eukaryota > Viridiplantae > Streptophyta > Pinopsida > Pinales > Pinaceae > Picea > Picea sitchensis. Next base: position 131,307 of record SNQJ01S0000081.1, on the reverse strand, counting down.
GTCTTGTTTTTCTAACAATAGGAACTATGCACTAGAGGCATTGATTATTTATCATTAGTACATGTGCAGACTATGTCTCCTCTAGCTAAGCATTCATACCTTGCACATGTACACTAGTACAATTAGTTAATGTATGTCATACTGAATAAAATATATTATTAACTATTTAGTTTAATAATTATATAACTTATATTGCATACAAAAATATTTAGTACATAAATATCTAGAAGCATTAGATATTTTCATTGACTATTGTAGGTTGGTATGGTGAGTTGTCATGAAATTTACAGAAAATTGTTATGTGACTTTGAATTCTATTATTATTATTTTATGTAAATCATTTAATATTTTAATGTTTATTTCTTACTGCATATGTAATAATTTTACATAAACATATATTATTTCATAAAAACTTTTGGATAGTTGTTACATAACTTGTTATGTATCGTGCAAAAACCTCAATTATAGAGTCTCTAAACACTTGGAGGAGTGGGCCATGTTTTGGTTGGATGCTCTATGAGTGGACCATGCTGGTTGTAGACTCTCGGAGCAGCCTAAAAACTGAAAGTTTTACATACAAGGGGAGTTCATAAAAAAGTTGAATGAACCATGTACACAAAGGATGTCCTATTAGGCTGACAGTTGCAAAACTTAGGTACCCATGCATTCCAATGGATGGTTGTTCCTTTGTATGTACTTTGATAGTTTGGTGATGTCTATATGATGAGGTATGAGATGTAAGTACCTAGATGGACCATATATAGACTTTGTTTAGTTCTTCAATTCATGATGGAGCATTTGTTGTAGAGAACTAAATGATGATGAAGACATGACCTGGAAAATATTAAGAAAAGTAGTCATTAAGGGGGAGTGTTGGAATTATTAACTCTTTATTTCCTTATGTGTGATAATATTTGTGATTGTTATTATTATTGGTCATTATTGGGTAGATTTTGTCTCTATTTAAGGAGTCTGTTTATATATTTTAGGAGGTTGTTAGAGCTAGTTGGATATGGGAGATATTCTCCAATTAGTTAGCTCCTAGATTGGTGTGTGGTTGAGATATTCTCTCAACAAGCTGCTAGTATTGTTAAGATTTAATGTGCATATCTTAAGACAAATATTGATGTATAAGTACGTAGCATTATTTGGTGTTAATAGGACAATCAATAGAGTTTTGGTTTATGTAGAAACAATGTTTACTCTCCCATTTTCTATCACACAGATATATTTGAATTAACAAAAAAGGGCATTCTGGCCAAATTTAGGACAACTTATTACAATGCTAAGGAGAGAGGTAATATATTATCCTTCCTACCTTTAATCCTTTGAATAACTGATCCAAAGGGTGAAGTCTTCTTGGTCCAATCTTCTTACTCTTACTTGTACTTGAGTATATTGTTGAACAAATTGACTTCGTATAAGGCACATCGAATGAGCATACCTAATTATTAGTTGAGCTGTGAAATGAGTATCCAAATTTATATAGTGATACTTATGATCCCAATTATATGTTTCTCTCCACTTGTTCTCAAGCTTCTTTATGGGTTTTCTTACCTCTAGTTGGTAGTGAAGCAATAAGTGAGAGTTTTACAACATTTCATGTGAGGAAGTCCATGCATCTTTTATATATACATCTTGGATCAAGTCCTCCTCAATTTTATCTTCTTCCACATTCAGTATGGATTCATCTCTTTCAGGCTCCCTTGTTTCCTAACACCCTTTCTCCTCTTCTATCCACCCTTTTGCCCCATTGGTACTTTTTGGGGTTCTACACTTGTAGAATTGTGTTTTTTCAAAACCTGAAAACAACTTATCAAGGTGAGATTTAGGAGAGAGACCTTCATCCGTGGAGGCAGTTTGACATGCCATCTTCACTTCCTTATATTAATTGTTTCCATTGGCTTCTCTGGGGATGTTCTAACAATTAATCCTTTCTTTTTTCTTTTTTGTTGAATGATTGTACTCATGGCATGTATTGCCTTTAGATGGAATTTCTTCATAATCTATTACCTAAAGATAGCACTATCCATCTATATTTTTTTGAATGGATTTATGGAGCCCATTCTCAATATATACCTTGGTACATCTCCTTTTTTTTTTAACCATGGGAATTGGTAACTCATTAGAGTGACTCAAGCTAGGCCCAGGATCAAATCAATTGGCTACCACTATAACCCAAGAGTATATCTAGTAGTCCATAAGCAGTATATATCAATAATTTACGACTTAGCAAGGACTGAGGCATCCCTAGACACACCAGAGTGGACTTTTATCCAAGGGGCATCTACCCTTCTAGCCTTATCACAACATACTAGAATCTCTTCTAATAATTGAACCTTGGTGGGGAGAGTGTAAGAACTAACTTGCAACCATCTAATCAAACCACCTCAACCCTACATTACTACATCTCCTCAAACAAAAGTACTAACATAGCTTTAGAACTATCAAAAAATATATTACCCTCCATTATTGAGTCTCCTATAAAATATTCTCCCATGATTGAAGCCTAATTATTCTCCTAACCTACTTATATACTAAGATAATATTATTAAATGTTTATTTTATTTTATAATATATATCAAAACTACATAAAATTAAAATGAGTGAATAAACTAATAGGTTGTACTTTTAACAACCTAACTAAAGAGAATATGAATATCAATGAAACCCATAATATTCTTTTAAAAAAAAAAAAAAAAAACTAACCTTGACCTGCTACCTTTGACTTAATATTTTTCCATATTCAACCACTTTAACTAACCTACACTACTCCATAATAATTTCCTTAAAAAATGGAATATCCCAATAAACTTCCAATAATTGAAATTTAAAAATTATGACTCAATCAACACTCTATAAATGTAATATGTATACCTTGAGATATATCTCATTAAACATGACCGCAAATAATTATTACCAAAACATTCGCAAATAATTATTACCAAAACATTCACATCTAACAGTAGACTATTCATGGTAATATATGTCTACATATCCACCCTTGGGTATCCAAAAATAGTGATTCAACTATATATCGGATCCAAAAATAGTGATTCAACTATAAATATATCCGACCTTATAGGGCCCGCCAATAACAGGGTAAATAATGCTGGCCGACCTTACTCTTATCACATCCAGTGAAATGGAGTAGGCTAACTCGGGAACAAAGGCTGCAATATTAATTCCCGAATCCCCACGTTAACTAAACCAACGGCACGGTACATCCCCGATAAATTTACAGTTTTTTCTCGATTTTTGAAATGGAAATCTTCGTAGTAATTGCTACCCATGAATCTTCATCGACGGCCACGAAGTCTCTTCTCCTCGAACCCAGCTTTTGGCCGTTATCACAATAACGAATAGTTTGTTCAGGACTGCTGCGCGTCCGGAGTTTCAAGTATTTGAATTTTCCGTTGCCCAAGTTACTTCCGCAGTTTACTTTCATTTTGTGATCAGTGGAGTAGGGAGGGGAGTGAGGAATAATGTGTTTATTCTTGACGATGAGGAAGAAATCGCCCAAGACGAGAGTGAGAAACCTGACGGACCGGCCTGTTGATATACAGATAAGGGTAGGATCGATTCTCATGAAGGTCTACAAACTAAAACCTGGTTGCAGTAAGACGCTGAGCGGCAGCAAGATATACAGCAGCTATGCTCCCCGAGGCAAAAGCAGCTTCTTCTACGATGGAAGTTGCGAGCCGTACTTGTGGATATATTGTCCCACTCATGCTGCTAAATTTTTAGTTGCACCCATGGCTCCCCAGCAGCAATACATCAGTCTGGATGACTTCCAAGAATGTTTGGAAATGAAGATTTGTATGGACGGTAAAAACGGCACTTTCTCTGTACGCAATATACCAAGAAGATCAGAATTTCTTTAGGTCAGTCTATCTATCTACATACGCAGTGTAGCATAATATTTTTGCCCTTCTTTGGTAGATCAGACATTTGCATTTTAAAACAGTACGTCTTCTCTCCTGTGTGTTTGCATGCCTGCATTTCATGTCTCTTCTCAACCGCTTTTTACTGTGAATACCATGAATTTTCCGACAATGAAAATGAATCAAGGTATCTGACTCCATGCCGTTCTTTGCAGGACGGCTTTAGGATGGCATAACTTGGAATCGGGACATATTTTACTCATAGCTTTCAGAAGGCTGTTGAGCATACTGGTGTTTTTCTACAGGGGAGGCACAGAGCGAAATCGGAGAGGCCAGTGCAATGCAGGGCGCATTTGAAAGAAGAAAATGTTCACATTAGGGTCGCGCCTTTGCTAATATTCACATGATCGTGTATTTTGTGGATAACATGGTTTCAATTTTATTTAACTTTTCTAACCGTTGTGAAGCGAGATGGCATTCTCTGCATTATAATCTTTGCCCATTTGGAGTGCAAGATTCTGGTTTGATTAGTTTTTTTTCACATTCTAACATTAACATCTTGACGACAGATTAAGTGTTATACACCTGTTTTCGAATTATGATTATTTTGGACATTTTAAACTCGTGATTATTTTATTTTATGTCCAATGTGTATTCATTCGAAGGGCACGCCCCTTTATAGATAGGTGTGTTCCAACTTTTCATGCTTGTGAAAGCCCGTGTAGCTTCAAGTCCAAGTTGGTTGCACCATCCATTCCATCGTCTAACAATACATATTACATGTTTTTTTAACTCTTCACAAAACACAAGTTATTTTTCATTTTCCTCGGCCTTTCCGTGAGGGAGTCTCTGATACCATGTTGTTTTTCTTAATATGAGATATAATCAATATATTATTACAATGATGAGTGTTTCATATATATAGGGAACATATGGTGACCATCCCTTGAATAATCAATAACTATTTATTATTATCATTTACATATTATATATGATATTTAATAATAAATAATTATATTATTAATTATTATTCTAAGAGAATGTCTTCCCCATGTTGTCCAAACATCAACAGAGAAGTGGAACAACAAGGCTACGGTTGGGACGAACATCTGTCCTCTATAGCGGGTTGCACATTTCATTAAGATATAAGTGTTCTTATGTGTTTTGTTTATTCATGTTAATTGCTGCTATAATTGTCGTGCAACTTACCATGAGTTAAAATTGGTTATCATTGCTGGTTGGAATGATGAATTTAAATCCATATTTATGTAGTTGAATGTTATTGTATTTTATTTAGTTGTTTCTATGCACATTTAAACAATTATATTTACATTTTTAGGAAGCAATAGAGAGTTACATGTTAATGAATGTCATGTTGAGTAATATTTTTGCATACAGATTTAATATTATAATTTTTTACTGATTCGTTTTAGTAGTGATGTGACCCAGCTGGGGGATAGGTACATTACAAAGTGGTATAAGAGCTAATGGTTTGACACTTACCCGTATGGGCCAAGAACCAATGGGAATTTGAGTAAATTTTTTGTTGTAATTTTTTGTTTGTGACAGATTTGGAGAAAAATGGAGAATTGAGGGAGGAATCCTCAAATCCGTGGGAAAAATACGAGTTTGAATGACTCTGGACGGTTTAAGAGGGTTAATGGAGTAGATAATTTAATTTGAAGATTGAAAATTCGACATGGAATGGTCGAAATTCATGTTTTAATGGCTTCATGTAGAGTTACAAGAAGTTTGACGAATTGAAAGCCAAGATCGCTTCTGATCTCGAGATATATGACTGAGATTCGTCATGATAAATTAAAAAATCCATGAGGTTCGACCGCTTTGAAAGGTTGAACAAATCAATGGCCAAGATTCAATTTTGGTGGGTGAAAGTTGAAGGAAATTGATGGTCCAAATTCATCTGGATTGTGCTCAAAATTTTATAAGTGTTGGAGTTCATTGAAATGTTTCATCGACGACCGATGGTCAGATCGACAAGACTTGTGGAGGATTTTAAGTTCACCAGTTAAACTCGTCGATAGTCGACGATCAAATCAACGATTTTGGTGAAGAGTTGAGTCGGCCAAAAAAAATCTCTGATTGTTGACAGCTGATGGTTGGGGATTGACAGATTTTGTCCAAATTTTTCTAAGTGTCAAAGTTTACTAATGAAACTTTTAGATGATAGACGAATCGGGGATCAACAGGATTTGACTAAAGTTCCACGCATCCAGAGAGGATCTTCGATCGTTGATGGTCGATGGTCGGGGATCAACCAAATCTAGCGAAGCTTTCATGCATTTAGGGGGATTGTTGATCGTCGATGATCGATGAATCGAGGATTGACAGATTGTGATGATGTTTTTCATTTTTCCAAGAGAGGTGGTCGATCATCGATGGAGGAAAAGAGGATGATGATGTCATCATCCACGTACCATGCCATGTCAGCATCCATGTGTCATTCCACATCACTCAAGTTGACAGCTCAGGATGATGTGTCATGCCAAGTTAGCATCAAAGTATCATGACACATCAGTAGTTGCCACATTATCCTTGAAGTGGTTGATGGACCATGGTTAGTTAGGTTGATTTGGGAAGTGTTTTTTACGGTCATTGGGGATCATCGATCGTTGATGGGTCGATGGTTGTGCGTCGGCCGAATTAGTGAGGATTTTTCATTCGCCAACAAATATTTTCGATGGCCAACAATCGAATCAAATGATTTATAATTGTGCACAAATCAATCATCGGGGAGTTGGGTCGATGATCGATGGTCGGGTCGGCGGTTTGGGGAAAACATTATGCGCGCTCAAAGGAGAATGTCGATCGTCGATGGCTGATGGAGCGTTGATAAACAACTCATATTCCTCGTGATTTGAGACCAACGGTTTATATTTAAAAGGGTTGTTATAGTAGTAAAAAAGTCAAATTTTTAAGAATTTTTTGGGTTTTTAAAGGTCACGAACTTGCGAGCCAATTTTGAGGCCCTAAACGATGTTTTTAGGTAGTCAAAACCCATGAGAACATAGTGTATCAATGTAAATTAAGTATCTACATCTCAAATAAAATAACTCAGAGAGATTTATCCAATGATCTAAATGGCTTGCAAAACAGGGCTCGTATGAGAAAGTTACAACCAAAACAGTAAGGATAAAATTTTGGCACTGGATTTACTTCTAGAAGGCATAATCCATGCTCAGAAGTCTGTTTGGGGTACATGAGTAGTCAATGGAAAGCGTATGACCCATAGAAGCTAGTGGTGGAGTCAGAATTGGGTTATGGTTACCTGAAAATATGTTGAGAGTGAAATATGACACCTGTAGCATACATGGATAAATTGGGTAAAACAATCAAAACTTCTTCGGACCATAACTTTCATCTCGGAGCTCGTATTTGAGCACATGAATAGTCGTTGGAAAGGAATTGAGGAGTAGAAGGCATATGTTCGCTCAAAATTTTGAATTGGTCATCATATTTTCTCATAAACTGATAAAATAGATTGTTGTAGGAGTAAATGGGTGGAAACTGCAGCATGTGGGTGTTGTAACTTTTCGCTTAAAACTCAGATTGGGGCATGTGTGCAACCATTAGAAAGATGTTTCGAAGAAGAATGAATTTAAGGAATCAAATTCTAGAATAACACATTAATATTATTCATATTTGAAAATGATGAATGACCTATAATCTAATTAATAAATATTTTTCAATATGCTTAATTCTAACAACAATTGTTGCATGCACATTGTTGTAGAATTAGAGATACATAAAAGAATAATTTAGTTCCTACATGAGAACTAGAGATATGGAGGATTCTCAAGGGTCTTACAATCATGAAGAAGAAGTTAGAGGTCTGCATGTCATCATGGGTAATGTTGAAACTGAGTCTAATGGAAGAAGAGACAGGTAAGAGCCCATAACTATGATAAGCCTATAAAAAGAAGTGTAGATATATAGGGTCGATAATAAAAGGATCATGAAGGCTCATGAAGAGATACATCAAATAATAAATATGTTGCAGAAGCAAGTCGACAAAGATTCAAGCACAAAGCAAGAACCTAGTGCCAAGCAAGTGGAGGTGTCTAGGTCTCATGATAGGAGGGATGATCATGGAGGATCTAGATTATCAAAGAGTATTAGAAGGAATCAACATAAACATTCCCCATGACACTCGACCAGAAAAACATATGAATGATCAAGGTTGACAAGAAGCGCAAGTATATCTTTCAAGCTCCCTTGTTTCCTAACACCCTTTCTCCTCTTCTATCCATCATTTTTCCCCATTCGTACTTTTTGGGGTTCTACACTCGTAGAATTGTGTTTTTTCAAAACCTGAAAACAACTTATCAAGGTGAGATTTAGGAGAGATACCTTCATCCATGGAGGCCCTTTCACTTTCCATCTTCACTTCCTTATATTAATTGTTTCCATTGGCTTCTCAGGCGAAGTTTTGACAATTAATCCTTTCTTGTTTTTTCTATTGAAATGATTGTACCCATGGCATGTATTGCATTTATATGGAATTCCTTAATAATGAATTACCTAAAGATAGCACCATCCATCTATATTTTGTTGAATGGATTTAGGGAGCCCCTTCTCAATATCCACCTTGGTACATCTCCTCTCTTTTTTAACCATGGGAATTGGTAAATCGTTAGAGTTCAGAGTAGGCCCAGGATCAAATCAATTGGCTACCACTATAACCCAAGAGTATATCTAGTAGTCTATAAGCAAGATACACCAATAACACCAAAGTGGACCTTTATCCAAGAGGCATCTACCCTTCTAGCCTTATCACAACAGACTAGAGTCTCATCGAAGATTTAAACATGGGTGAGGAGAGTGCAAGACCTACCTCCCAACCATATCATCAAACCACCTCAACACTACATTACTACATCTCCTCACACAAAATTATTAGCATGGCTTCAGAACAACTCAATCAAAATACATATTCCCCTCCATTATTAATTATCCTTTAAAATATCCTCACATGATTGAAGTTTAATTATTCTCATAACCTACTTATATATTAAGATAATATTATTAAATGTTAACCTACTTTTGATATATATTATATCATTAAATGTTAAGTTGTTTAATTTTTATATATATTATTAAATGTTAAGTTGTTTATTTTTTAAGTGTATATCAAAATCATATAAAATTAAAATGAGTGGCAAAACTAATAAGTTGTAGTTTTAACAACCTAACTATAGAGAATACCAATATCAATAAAATCCATAATAATCTTTTTTTTTTTTACACTTTGAACAATTACCTTTTACTTTCTATTTTTTTTTATTCAACCATTTTAACTTTAAAAAAAAAAAAAAAAAATTAAACACTCTGACCCACTACCTTTTACTTTGTAATTTGTTTTTATTCAACCACTTTAACTAACCTTCAAAACTTTTAAAAGTCCAACATTTAAACTAAGCGCTACATAAATCATAAATCATTTGTTATTATTTTGCGTGAAAAAATCATTTGTTATTATTTATATTAATAATTTCTTTAAAAAATAGAGAATCCCAATTAACTTCCAACAATGAAAAGCTAAAAACTATGACTCAATCAACATTCTATAAATATAATCATGTATTAAGTTGAGATATATCTCACTAAATATACATGAGAGTTGACAGAAGGTGTCATGTTGCGGATAGGCTAGGGCGGATGACTCATTCTCCACTGGAGGGGATCCTGATGGACGTTGAAATCAGCAACCTTATGGGAGAGGCTGACGAGGCTATATGGAGGCAGGTCGATCTCTTCACCTCTGCAGACTCGGCAAGGTATAATGTCAGTTTTAATGAGCTTCAGGAAGTGGTTAAGGCACAATTAAATCTGTCCTCTGCGGAAAAGAGCCAGACTCATTGTTGTCTTCCTTTCATCGTGGCCGCTAGAGGTTTGGAGTCAGGGGATTTTGAGAAACTTGTTCTGAAGTTCCCAGGATATACTCGGGAGGTCGCAGGGGTGTAGTCAAGAGGACAGTGAAGGGTGTCTGGGGGGTGCCTAAAGGTAGACCTGCAGGAGAGAAGACGGGCACAGGGCCTAGGAGGTATAAACATTGGATACCAAATATGTCAAAGCGGAAGCTGATGCTTGGAGAAGACATCGGATTGGAATATAGGGTCAGTCTTGCACTCCTTACTCTGGTAGGGATATTTTCTTATAGGACTAGGTGTAAGATGTCGTTGGATGAGTGGGTTAGTGTTAACTGGTGTCTCATGTTGAACTATAAGCCAGAAGTGGTTTATTGACGAAAGGGTGGTTTGGGTTCCATTTTAATCAGACAGAGGATACCGAGTTGATTTTGGAGAAATTATGGAGCTACGATGGCAGTATCCTGATGATCAAAAGGTGGGGGGTGACTTTTGATCCTTCCCACGACTACTTTTGATTCAAACACTTGTGTGTGCTACTATTGGGACTGCCTTTACATTTATGGCATGATAAAGCGCTGGAAGCGATAGGGAATTCCCTTGGGAAGTTTATCAGATTCGACTTTAGAGCACTCAAAGCTTCAGATAAGAGGATTTGTAGAATCCTAGTGGAAATCGACATACACTCTGGTTTATTGGAAACTCTGGAGATTGTTTTGGTTGGGCCATCATCTTTCCCAATCTCTAGATTATTTAGGCTTCCCCTTCAAATGCACTCGGTGTAGGAAGAAGGGTCATTTGTGGCGGGACTGTGTGGGTTTACAGGAGGAGGAGGAGGAGGAAGGAACATTGTTGGATAGGTCAAATTGCATCGCTTCACCAAACGTTGAGTCGAGTAGGTTTAGCCCAAGAGGTTATGACCATGTGGACTTTTCTTTGCTAGAGCCAGCAGACTCTATAAAGGGTAAGCTTAAAATTGTTTTCCCTACACTCTTTTATTCATTAACTACTTGGGAAATAAATGTTTTGGATGAGTCTAGTTTCTTTGGTTTGCGAAAGGACCCCTTGACTCCTCCTAACGACTCTTGTGTGCCTTTGGAGCCTAGGGACCTGTTGGGTGTTACCTCTGATGTCTTACCTTCTGATGGATTGGTTGGGAGAGGTTTTTTAATTGGGGCTCCATATGTTACATGTTTTTCCTGTAACCACCTTATGGAAGAAGTTAAAACTATTAACAACTTTGAAAGGAGTGTTCATGGTGCTTTAGGCTCTCCAGGAAGGGATCCCTTAAGATCGACTACCTCTAAAGTTAATAGCTTACTTCCAGGTTTTAGAAAACCTAAGCTGGGGGATAGTGATATAGGAAATGTACTTGAATCCCTCATTCCATCTATCAGAGAGGTGCAATACCCTATTAATCTACCTACTTATAGGGGGAGGGTTGTTTACCACAGACTAGATCTTGATGGGGGTAATGGGTCTTTGGTATCCTTTGTGGGGACCATTGGAAAAGATTTATCGTGGTCTAAGAAACTGGGATTGGAGATCTCTCCTATAAAGACTAGGAGTGCGACGAAGAAGAAGGAGGCTACGGGTCCTTTAACTGAGGAGTCACACTTACTAGTCATAAATGAAATTGGGGCACTTAGAGGCCTGAAATCCCTAGCAAGAGTGAAGTCATGATCTTACTCTCTTTAAACATTAGAGGGGTGGGGGGGACCCTAAAATATGCCTCCCTTCGAAGACTACTTTGGAAGACAAGTCTGGACATTATTTTTTTGCAAGAAACTATGGTTGAGGAACATAAGGCTCGTGCTCTAATGTTTTCACTTCGTCCTACATGGATCACTTATGTGGCCAGTGTTGTAGGTACTTCGGGGGGGCTTCTTGTTTATTGGGATCCGAATATGTTTGACATTGATCCCTTTTTATGTTGTGGTGGTATTATATTATCAGGTACTTGCTTGGAACTAAATCAACCAATCACTCTACTAAATTTTTATGGTCCCTGTACTAAGAGGAAAGCATTCTAGGAAAAGTTGGCGGCCAAAGGAATCTTGGAGCACAGAAATATTATTCTTGCGGGTGACTTAAATCTTACATGTGGAGTTGGGGAGATGTGGGGAGAAGCAGCACATTTAGATCCATTTTTCATCTTTCTTTAAAGAGCTCTTCAATAAAGCAGGCTTGATAGATGTCATTCTGGATGTCTTAGTGCCAGCTTGGAGGAATGGTCGTAGGGGTTCAACAAGTATTTCCAAAAGATTGGATCGAGTTTTAGTGGCCAAAGATATGATTGTGAGTGTCGGCATGTATAAATCATGGGTGCACTACCCCTTTTTTTCAGATCATGCACCAGTCCTTTTAAGGTTTGACATGCCTTCTTTTACGACATCTTACCCCTTTAAGTTTAATGCTAGATGGTTACTTGAATTGGAAGTATCTAATATTGTGACAAAGGTCTCGAAGGATCTAATTTTTTTGGCCAAAAGGGATGTTCAGCAGAGATTTGTAAAAAAGTTGAAGTCCTATAAGACTCACATAAAAGCATGGTCAAAAGAGCATAAAATATTATAGGAGGAAAATCTAGCCCGCCTGGAGGGACTTTTGAATGATTTACTCATGGATGAGGCTCAAGAGCCATACATTAATGATAGGGAGACCAAAAACAAACCACTGGAGGCAAAGTGGGATAATTTACTAAGAGAAGAAGAAGAACTTTGGAGACTTAGAAGTAGAGCGGTGGGGTTAAAGTGTGGGGACAATAATACGAAAAAATATCATAATTTTTCTAGTTACAGGAGGAATAAGAATCATATATGGGAGATCAGTGATGAGGAGGGTGAGATTCATACTGGTATGGAATCTATAAAAAAAGAAAATGTAAAATTTTTTAAAACTTTTTATGAGAAGTCGGATCAGGTGCTTATAACTAATCAGATCAAAAATGTTGGTATTTTTTATCGCTTGGTACAAAATGGGGACACTGAGATACTAGAGATACCGTTGTTATCAGACTAATCGGTAGGTGTGGACACTAACTGATCTCCCTAGATCCACCTAGATCTAGAACAAAACACACCAGAACATGACGCTTTCCTTAAGTTTTATATATTGACACTAACTGATCTCCCTAGATCCACCTAGATCTAGAACAAAACACACCAGAACATGACGCTTTCCTTAACTAAAGAGGGATGGGTGACATACTGTTTAAATTTCGCTTCCTCTCACCATCGCCATCCTAGCTCCATTCCAACTCTCATACAATGATGATCCTGCAAAAGAACGCAACCAACCAAAGTGATAGCAATAGCATAAAATCAATATAAATCTATGTATGTGATCAAGGAATCATACAATAAATCACAACAAGCTTTATAGGAAAGAATCATATTGATGTATCATATTAAATGTGAAAGAGATATTACAACCATGGCCTTGATGTCGTAAGGTCCCTTCCAACTGTCCTTCGTTCCCCACACACTTTCACTCCAAGAATTCTTAGAGCACAGATATGATAATATTCACAATCTATCTTGACAAAGTATCTCATCTAGCCAAGCTAAAAATCTCCAAAGCTCAATCCAATCCAAGCTAATCCCAAAAGCTCCAAAGCTAACCAAAGCTAACTTTCTCCATGAGAACTTCTCTCCTTTTATAAGTTGAAGAGGGTAAGGTGAGGAGGTTAGGATGATCCCACTAAATCATGAAAGCGAGTAAGATTCAAACCATTCGGATGCCACCTCACCATAGAAGTTTCTCCTTGTAGAAGATTCGAGAAAACGCTTGTTTTTCCCACGTGTAGGCATTCTTGCACCCTGCCTATAGAGCAACCTACGAACATCTCGCACCCTAGCTATGGTGCAACCTATGAGAATTAGGAATTCTCGCACCATGCCTATAGAGAAACCTGCGAACTTCCTTTTTTATGGGGTTTTTACAAAGGAAAATGCAACTTCTTTTCTCAAGAAAAGTTCTTCTCCCTTCTCTCTTCAGGAACTCAGGCCACAAAGCCCTCTGAAGGAAACAGATAGGTTTACATCATTAACGGTCATAGGGATGACGAAAATAATGTGTAACAGAGAGCCCCCCAAAGTATGAAGTTAGAACAGAGTGATAGCTGAAATACTTTGTCGAGTGTGTGTAGGGAACGAGGAACTGTCTGTCGGAAACCTGCCAACAAACAAGGAAATACGGTACAATAATATATCATCACTGAGGTAGGCATTCCCATACTCAGAATACAAATGAATCAAATCATAAATGCTGACATGCGAATATCCATGTCAAGTAAGATAGGTCATGGCCACCAAACATACACTGTGGATCCATGCCAATATGACTCAAATCTGAACATAGCCACCAAAAATACACAGTGGATCTATGTGTTAAAGACTCAAATTTGAACATAGCCACCAGACATACAATGTGGATCTATGTAACAGTACATTGAATACACTCCAACACAACCTGGATCTGTCAGAAAATATCTAGGGTCTTCATCTCTATCACTCTATAGTACGAATCTAACCATGTGAATACATGTGCCGAAGTCAAACATGGTAGAAACCACTTGATTACTGGTCATTAGTATATACCGTTAAAAAGTGCAAGGGAAATCACCATTAATGTCAATGACTCCCAAGGTACTCTGGTACAATCCAATGAATGTGAATCAATGAGCTGAGGTTGAACACTCGACAGAATCTCTCGATCAGGGGTCAATAATGAAAACCCATTGTCGAAAGCAAGGAAGCCTACCATTGAGGCATGCAAGTTCCAAGGTACCAATTAGTTTCTAAGTCTAATTCCTGGATAATGAGTTGAAGTCGATAGGAAAAGACTCGTCACAGGAGGGCCTTAATGTATCCCACATAAATGACATGAAACAAGTAACAAGATTTGATGTAGATTAGAGTAACAAGTGATTTAGGACTGACTCAGGGATGGTCGACGCAATAGAAGGCTTTCCGGGTTGAACTTCTCTTTGAACATATTGACAACACGACAACTGTCTTGGAAACACTGAATCAAAAACAGGGATCACAGACCAATTTGTAACCTTATAAAGGAGTATGATCAGGAGACAAGTGGATTTTCCAACCTAGACATAAAGCAAGTGAAAGGGTGTCATGTTCAAAAGTGACTCTTCCATGGAATACAGGTTTAGACACAATTCTTTCCTAACTTTTCCCCCACCATTTTTGGCAAGTACCTCTTTATTTTTACACAATCTTGAGGAGGATAACATATGGTTGTTGATGTAATCTCATCCTTCGGATGAGTCCTTTGAAGTATGTTTAACGAACCCTAGGAAGGAGTGGTTCGTTCCCATTGCAGGTCTTTCGATGTTTATTTAACGAGTCCAAGGATAGAAAACTCGAAGGTTTTTCATGATTATAGAGTCTGGAAAAACACTTAAAAGAGAACTCTCTCAGTTCCTTTTTCATAAAGTAGTCTGATGAGACCGAAAAAGAGATAAACTATCACTCAACAGACATTTTCTTCAAATACTTTAACGAGCGTGAAAAGAACAAGATCGCTATGCAATCTTTTCATGTTTAGAGAGTCTGAAAAGAGATTAAAGGGAACTCTAGTGGGTTCCTTTTTCGTATAACCTTTACGAGTCCGAAAAAGTGATAAAAGCATACTCGGTTACATTCTCATTGATTTACGAGCACGAAAAAGAACAAAGACTAAGCTCGGTAACTTATTCTCATGTATTAACGAGCATGAGAAAGAACAAAGACTAAGGTCGGGATTGTTTTTATTTTTACGCAAGCTTTAAAACAAAACAAAACTATGCTTGGACCTGGTTTCATTTTTACGCAAGCTTGAACCATAGAAACTATGCTTCCAACTTCCCAACACATGGTTGGTACTTAGCCCCCAGCTTAAGAAGCTAGTGGCTCAAACTTCAGCATGAAGTCCAGAGGCTAAGGCAAATGCCCCCCAAGCTTTGTTTCATCCAACTGCAAAGGAGAATGAAATGAAGCTTCAAATATTAGACGAAGGACTTGACTCAAATAGAGAAGGGGAAAACTATTTCATTTTTTAACGATCTTGACACAGAAACCAAAACTATGCTCGTAACCTCTATTTCATTTTTTAACGAGGTTGCCTCAGAGACGCAAAAAACTATCCTCGTAAGTGGTTTCATTTTTTAACGAGCTTGAAATAAAAAAAAACATGCTCAAAGACCTATGTTTCATTTTTTAATGAGGTTGCCTCAGAGACGCAAAAACTATCCTTGGTGTCTTTTTTATCATGGATTCCAAGAGGACAATGCTCTGGAAGGAAACCATGTCAAGGGAAAAAACTCGGTCATGGATTCCAAGAGGTCTTCATTTGACGGAAGAAACACACTCTAGAAGGACACCATGTCGAGGGTCGCAATAGGAGTAAAGAGATCAGGCTCTAAGAACCCTATCGAAGAGATCACCATGTCAACTATTGGATCTAAGTTATCAGAAGTCGAAGCCACGGGCGACAATTCCACTTAATTGACCTGTGGTGGGGGTGATACCATCTGCATATAAGAACCATTCAGGGAGGCAATCCAGGCGGGGTCAATGAATGAAARTTGATCAACAGTCACAACTCGTCCATCGTGAGGGAAAGATATCACACAAAAAAGAGTAGACACGATAGCTTTCATGGCATAGACATAATCTCGCCCAAGGAGTAAAAACAAATCCAAGGGGTCTTGGACTACCATGACGTCAAAAAAGATAGTTTTCCCTCCCAAAGTTGCAGGAAACTGAGGAAGGGTCCCTAAAGGTTGGCTAGTTCTTCTATTAAAAGCTAACAGATTTTGCATAACCGACACAAGTGGAGGACAACCCAAATCTTTCCAAGCAAAAGAGGACAAAATACTAACGGATGAACCTTCATCTATCAACGTTTGAGGAACGTCTCGACCACAAACCTGTACTGTAATCTGGAAATGAATGTAAGAGGGAAGATGAGGTCTAGTTAGCACACCCCAATCAAAATGGATGGTCTCATTACTTGGAGGGAGTTTCACAGGAGAAGGAGGAATACCCCCTGACATGGAAGAGTCTGTATCAACGAGAAAAACATGGGAAGTATCGGGTTTACTCTCGAGCGAGAGAGTAGGATCGACCAATCATGAGATCAGATCGACCACTTGGGTTTCATTCTTCAAGGGGAGAATGGGGTCGATAGGTGTAAAAGGATCAACCACTTGGGTGACACTCTCTAATGGGAGAGTGGGATCGACCGAGGATGGGATCGGATCGACCTCTTTAGTTTCACTCTCTAAAGGGAGAATGAGATTGACCGAGGATGGTATCGGATCAACCACTTTGTCAACTGGTTCAACTAAGTACATGACCAGATTGACAACATGATCAACCAGATTGACCGGTGAAGGGACCGGGGTGATCATTCCATCAACTACAGGTGGGTTGAGAGAAAGCTTGCGATAAGCAGCTGGGAGTTGAGGATGTGAAATAGTCATGGCTTCCAGTAATTTCGAGGCTTCATCCATATGAGGACAAAGGTGAGTGAGATGACTCCCTTTGCATAACATACACGGGAACTTGACTCTACTTTTCGTCTTCCCAACCGTATCATGGTTGGTTGATGGGGGCTTGTCAGCATGTTGTTCAGAGGCTAACGACGTAGGTTGGTGAGGATGTGTAGACCATGCTTCTATAACCTTGGATAGACTAGGGCATTCCTTAAGAAGATGGCTACCCTTACAAAGCCTGCAATGGTACTTGGGCTTACGGGTTGTTTGGGTGATCTTGACATCATCAACACTCCCAGCATGAGTAACAGTAATTGGTTGTTTTCCAAC
>SNQJ01S0000081.1:68362-104122 GCA_010110895.2 Picea sitchensis | reverse complement strand
GCTTCTGACCCAGTTGTTAGACATAAAGCAAGATGATGTATACCTTGCTTCTGACCTAGTTGTTAGACGTAAAGCAAGATTTGACTGACACTGAGCTACCAACTTAACAGCTGTGACATTGAGCCAGTGTAGTACTTTGATGTGCCAACCTAGTGTTGTGATGAGGTATCATTTTTACTGATACATATTGATGCAGATGATGATGGCATTCTTTTGAGAATGACGATGTTGTTGATGAAGAAAACTTCCGATGACTCGTAAATTTTCCAGCCAATGTTCCAAGATGACATTGATGATATTGTCCTCCTAATGCCACTGATGATGCAGACCTCTCTCGCCTAATGCTGTTGAAGAATACCCTTCTTGTTAAGGGGGAGTGTTGAAATAATGTAACTGCAAAAAGTATTCTTATTATTATTGATATATTATTTATAGGATTAATCCCCATTGTGGATTAATCATGTCGCTAATTGTATAAGGACCAAATCCCCTTTTGTGGATTGGTCAACAGACAATTGTAATAGGCAGAATAAGAAGTCGGCCCCAACGGTTATTATTGAGACCCAGAAATATAATAAAGGTGGGTTTACCCACCCAGAGTGAGAAGTCGGCCCTGCCAGTGAAGACCCTTCACACGTGCCAGACTTGTATATATAGAGAGTCTAGCGCCTCACTCTATAACACAACACACTTGCTCATTTCTAAGAGGCAAGCTGCAACTTACCAGTTGGAGAGAGGGAGAAGAGTGGCACATCTTTTGGAGAGGACTTTCTGTATTGGTTTGAGTTATCTCTTGACATTGTATTGGCAATTTATGATAAGGAAGTTTTTGCTGGGTTTTCTTCCCCCAGAGAGTTTCCCAGGATAAATGTTGTGTCTCTTGTGAATGTGTATTTCTCAATGATCTTGTTCTTATGTTTCTTTTATCTATTGAAATGCAAAGAACTATAATAATGGCATAAACATTAACAGGTAGGTCAAGACTACCCTTTACTTATTGGAAATGAGAAGAGCTTGGTCTGGTAGAGATCCTTGCAGAGGAATGGGAGCCATATCAGAAAGGACTGCATTGTGTGGGGATACAGTTACAGAACAAAAACGACGAGTTTATATGGGCGGGAGGTGATTGCTCGGGTGTCATTTCTGCAAAAAAATTATACCTCGCACTTGCAAACAAATTCTGGCCAACTGTTGTTGGAGGATGGAGAAGTCATTTTTGGAAATGGGATTCGGTGCCAAAGATAAAACTTTTTACCTGGTTAACTTTGGAGAATAGAATTATTACATGAGATATTTTACAAAGGAAGGGATGGCAAGGACCAAATATCTATTTCATGTGTTTCAAAGAACCCAAATCTGTGTACCACCTTTTAGTCTCATGTAGCTTTTGTCGAGAGGTATGGGAATTTTTTTACAAAGATCTTAATATTCAAACTGTTTGGAAAGGTTGTTCATTCAGTACCTGCTTTGAGAATTGGCATAAGAAGGAAGCTTCTTACATAACTCTTCCTCTTATTATTCGTTGGTTCACATGGCTGGAGAGGAACAAAGTTATTTTTGAAGGAAGCAAAGCCTCGGTTTACTCTATGGTAACAAAAGTTAAAACTTTACTTCCCTCGGAGAATTTGGATAAAAAAGTAAAAGTGTGCCTTCTATAGCCTCCTCGCCTTCTGACCTCAATAGTATGCTGGTTCGACGGGGCTGCACAATCTAGTGCTCTTAGGTGTGGGGAGGGAGGAATCATAAAGTTCAGTGATCAAACAGTCTATAAGTGGACCTTAAACTATGGTCCGGGGACAAATACGAGGGTCGAACTGCTAGGAGCTTGGGCGACTCTTTTTCTAGCGCAACGTTTAAATTTTGATGTGATCCAGGTAATCGGTGACTCATAGATCATAATTGAATGGCTGAAGGACAGAGGCAAACTACACATTGCCTCCTTGATGGGATGGATGGACAGATTAAAAATGTTCAAATCTGCGTTCAGAGAGATACATTTCACACATGTTTACAGGGAGCTCAATATGGAGGCAGATCATCTCTCGAAAATGGCTCTTACAAAGATCAAAGGAAATCTAGAATTCAGCAGGTGGGTGGAGGGAAATGAGGGCCTACCATCTCCATCAATCTTTTTTGACTCAGCTTGTCTATTTTGGTTTTGATCTATTAAGCTTATCCTGGTGATTGAGGACTAGTTTTATATTTTTGTGATTATCACTCGATGGAAGACGTCTATATCTTCCTCTTTTAGTTATTTTGTAACTGAAAACTTCCATAAGAAATGTCTCCTATATGCCTCTGTCATGTGGGCTGAAAAGAGACGCTCTCCTTTATTTTGAATAACCTCAATATAGTTATGGTTATTCTATAAATCTTCCTTTTTGAAAAGGAGCTAGTATATATTAATATAAAAAGCAATTTTACTGTAAAAATAAAAATAAAAAAATTTATACATGACTGCAAAGAGTTATTTTTTTTTGACCATGCGAACAACAACCTCCCAAGAGTATATCCAACAGCCCGCAAGCCAGATATACCAATAACTTGTGACTTAGCAGGGGCCGAGACGTCCCGAGGTCCATCGAAGATCCGAACCTTGTGAACCTCTATCCCAGGGGTCGTCTACCCTTCCAGCCTTGTCACAACGGGCCAATATGAGCATCCCTACCCCCCACCAGTTTTGAACTTGTGACCTCCCCGGAGATAACACATGTTCTTAACCATTGGGCCCACTCAGATGCTCTGATTGCAAAGAATTATTACCCAAACATTCACACCTAACAACGGACTATTAATGGCAATATATGTCTCGGTATCAACCCTTGGGTGTCCAAGAATTAAGTAAGTTCCACCCTATAGGGCCCGCCATAAATGCTCAATAACATGGTAAAGAATGCTCGCTGACATTACTCATATTACCTAATCACATCGAGTGAAATGCTGCGAATCTGCGATATTAATTCTCCACGTTAACCAAACTAACGGCACAGTACATCCCCGAGAAATTTACAGTTTTTTCTCGATTTCTGAGATGGAAATCTTCGTAGTAATTGCTACCCACAAATCTTCATCGACGGCCACGAAGTCTCTTCTCCTCGAATCGTTATCACATTAACGAATAGTTTGTTCAGACTGCTGTGCGTCCAGAGTTTTAAGTATTTGAATTTTCCGTTGCCCAAGAGATTTTACTTCCGCAGTTTACTTTCATTTTGTGATCAGTGGAGTAGGGAGGGGAGAGAGGAGTATTTGAATTTTCCGTTGCCCAAGAGATTTTACTTCCGCAATTTACTTTCATTTTGTGATCAGTGGAGTAGGGAGGGGAGAGAGGAATAATGTGTTTATTCTTGACGATGAGGAAGAGATCGCCCAAGACGAGAGTGAGAAACCTGACGGACCGGCCTGTTGATATACAGATAAGAGTAGGATCGATTCTCATGAAGATCTACAAACTAAAACCCGGTTGCAGTAAGACGCTGAGCGGCAGCAAGATATACAGCAGCTATACTCCCCGAGGCAAAAGCAGCTTCTTCTACGATGGAAGTTGCGAGTGTTAAATATAGGATCGATTCTCATGAAGGTCTACAAACTAAAACCCGGTTGCAGTAAGACGCTGAGCGGCAGCAAGATATACAGCAGCTATACTCTCCGAGGCAAAAGCAGCTTCTTCTACGATGGAAGTTGCGAGTGTTAAATATAATGTAACCTCAACAGGCTGATTGTACACTGCCATCTGTCCTGGCCAGCTGTACTTTCTATTCTTATTTTTCTTCAGCCTATTTAGTTCAGCTATTTCCCTTTGCATACACACACTTCTTCACATCTTCTTCATGTACTAGTTTTTTACTCTTCTTCATATATTCTAATATACTGTTTTATGTTCTATTCTTTCTCTCTGCATTTCTTGCTTCACAATTTATCATGGTATCAGAGCTACAGTAGTAAGCCTCTTCACACAGGCCGGAGAGCAACACAATCCTCAAATAGCGCAGAGCTTACACGGATCTTGAGAGCATTCGACACAGACTTTTCACAAGGCTTGGAGAGCTGTCCGTCATACTCTTGAAAGATCCTTGCAGGAAACTTCCACGAGGAAGCAGACCATTATATGCTCAAAAGATCAGCGTAAGAAGCTCACGTGAGGAAGCAGAGCGTACAACTCTCGAAAGATCGAGCACGAAGAGAGTGCAGAAAAAGAAACTTTAAAGATTCTTGTACAATTTTCAAGAATCATCAAAGATTTCACAAAGAAGAGCTTAAGAAGGCAGAAACGTCGAAGATTTCACGGAATTCGTTCAAATTTGTGAAAGATTGTTGCAGAAGGCAGCATCGTTTTAAAAGCATTTTGGAAATCACTCAAATCTGTCAAAGATTGCAGCAGAGAACAAAAAATTCGTGAAATTCTTTCAAATCTTTGAAAGATTCACGAATCTTTCTTCCACAGGAGCAAAGAACGCATCTAATGTGCAAAGAACAACCATTAAGGTTGTAAGATTCGTCATGCGAACGGATCCAGAGCGGGAAACCAGTTCAGAAGGGACGAAGAGAGCGCGAAAAAGGCGAAAGAATTTCAGTTGTTAGATCTTGGGTAGAGGCCCGACAGCCGTTGGATCAGTGAGAAAGTGCACGAGGTGTAGTCCTTTGGAGCGCACAGGAGAAATTCAACTTACGAAGTCACGAAATCATTTGGACCATCCATTAAGAAACACATGGTGAGATCTCGGCATTTCGTTGACTCGCAAAGTGTAAAGGTCAGAAGACTGTCGTGAGAATTCGCCAATCGCGAAGTCACGAGTCATTATGGATTGTTGGATCGAGATAGATCGTGAGCCGTCGATCTTATCCCATCGCAAAATCGGGGATCGGGAGTTGGTTGAGCGAAGGAGACTGCTCTCCAAAACCCCGATATGCGAAATCCCGACATCACGTATCGCGAGATCCCGAGAGGATTGTGAGCCGTCCATCTCAAAGGACAGGTGGCAGCAGATCCAAGCGCCATCAACTTTTCGGCATTTCAGAGTTCGGGATATCGAAGGTCTTTTTGACGAAAGGTCGGGACACTCCATGACGAAAATCCTGAAATTGCGACTCACGAAATAGCGATAAGATCACAGCCGTCCATTTGTTTGGACACGTGGCAGACATCGAGGAAACCGTCGACATTTCAGCTACCGGGGTTTCAAGTTGACGGAGCATCACAAGTCGCGATATCCCGAGGTTGAATCAGGACAATCCATCTTAAGGGGACACGTGGCGTAAATCCGAGGGCTCGGGAAAAATCCCGAAAGGGGAGAGTCCATCGACGCATCAGGATTCGGTAAATCACGAATCTTGAGGACAAGGGATTGGGTTTATTTATGGTGAAAACCCCATAAACGATCGGAGCCGTCCATTTTGAGGAGACACATGGGCGAGATCGGGAGAGCCAATCGGCACACCGGGGTTCGACATTTCGCGGATCCTGGAGATGAGACGTCCGGAACAAATCAAATCGCAAAATCGTGAGGAGAAATCACGACCGTCCAATATAGGAGGACACGTGGCAGAGATCAAAGCAATTGGAAATTTCCCGAAAGGAAAGGTCATCCATCGTGAAATCGAGAACCGAGAAATCGGGGATTCCGTGGACAAGAGGTCCAATACATTTCGACCTTCGAAACCCCGAATCCCAATAAGAGGTTTGACTGTGGTCTTATGAGTTCTGGTCATAAGATCTGGACCGTCAGATCATAGGAAGATCTGGACCGTTGATTTGTCCAAAGGCAAATTTTGCATTTCGGCAAATTGAACGACAAAGAACCGGAAAATCCCGTAGCGCTTTAGCATTAAGGCACGTGGTCACATTGAATAGAGACTAAGGGCCAATTCAATTTCGATAAGCTCTCTTCGGCCATCGGAAAATCAGCGTTTTGGCGATCGGAGGTTGGAGAGACAAGAGATCGGAGGACTTGTATAAAGAAGTCCCGGCGTCAGAATCGTAAAGCCAAAAACTCGCGAAATCTTGAACACAGAGTTCTGAAGTCACTGCAAATTACACGCAAGAGACAGGTAAGTAAGAATTTTTTTTCTGTTTTGCTGAATTCCTTAAAAGATGGCGACGTCTAGCAATTTAGGACCAACTCAAGGTCCGATTCTTCTTGGAAAGAACTATGAGTTCTGGTCTCTTCGGATGAAATCCTTCTTGCAAGCACAAGAGTGCTAGGATCCAGTGGATCTTGGATATGTGGAACCAGATCCAGCAGATCTTGCCGCCATGACTAATCAACAGAAAATTGCTCAGGCAACTCAAAGAAACAGAGAAAATAAAGCTAAATTTTGGATTCAAAATTCTATGGATGACTCGATTTTTTCAAAAATCACAGGCGCTGGTACTTCAAAACAGGCCTAGGACATCCTTAAATCTTCCTACCAAGGAAATGATAGGGTCAAAACAATTAAACTACAGACCTTGAGAACGCAATTCGAGACTCTAAGGATGACAGAGTCTGAAAATGTGGATCAGTTCATGACTAGAGTCATGGGCATCGTGAACCAGATCAGATTGACTGGTGAAACCATTACTGATCAACGCATTGCTAAGAAAATCCTCAGAAGTTTACCAAAAAAATTCGAAATGGTTGTAACAACAATCCTTGAATCCAAGAATCTGTCCAGTTTTTCAACAGATGAACTAATTAGTTCTCTGGTGACACATGAGACCAGACTGCATCTCACAGATGAGTCAGTCTCCAATGCTTTCAAAACTCAATTCTCCTTCAGCAGAGGGAGAGGCAGAAGAAGAAGCAGAGGTCATCAAGGAAGAGGGATAAATCAAAGTAACCCTCACTCCAGTGGAGGTAACAGAAAACAATATCTGAATCAAAATTTCCAAGGTCAAAGACAACAACAACAAAATCAACATCAGAATTTTCAGCCTCAAATAGGTAGAGGGAGAAGATCAAATGAGAAATCAAGCATACAATGCTATTACTGCAAAAAGTATGGGCACTATGAATCTGAATGCAGGAAGAAGCAAGAAGATCAGCTCTCAGGCAGAGCAAATGTGTCAACACACGAGAGAAAACTCAGGAGGTATGTTTCTTTCGTGCCTCAAAACTGAACAACAACTTAAAGATCTCTGGTTGCTGGATAGTGGATGTAGCAATCACATGACAGGTAACAAAGAATTACTTTCTTTCATTGATTCTTCAATCTCATCTGATATTACACTTGGACACGATTATTTAGTCAAAGTTCAAGGAAAAGGAATTGTTCCTATTCTTACTAAACAGAATGTAAAGAAAGACATAAACAATGTCTATCATGTTCCAGATCTAAAACATAATCTGCTAAGTGTAGGACAGCTCATTGAACATGGCTATAAGGTACTTTTTGAGGGAGCATCTTGCAAAATATATGACAAAATCCCAAGAAGAAAATTAATTTCTGAAATCCATATGGCTCCCAATAGGATGTTTCCCCTTACCCTCAGAACTGTAAATCTGAGTCAACCATATGCACAAAGTGCATCTACCCTGAATGAAACTATGGTTTGGCATACAATATTTGGACATCTACCATTTAAGAGTCTAAGTCTTCTTCAGAAGAACTCCATGGTCAAAGGTCTTCCTATCTTTAAAGAGCAAATTCCCCCATGTGAGTCTTGCATAATTGGAAAACATAAGAGAACTAGTTTTTCACAGTCATCAAATCAAGCCAAACAACATATTGAACTTGTTCACACTGAACTATGTGGACTAATGCAAATAGAGTCAATAGGTGGTAGCTTTTACTTTCTAACGTTTATTGATGATTTCAACAGAAAAATATGGATCTATTTTCTCAGACACAAGTCTGAAACTTTTGCAAAATTCAAAGAAGTCAAGGCAGAAGCTGAAAAACAGAGTGGAAAATATATCAAAGCACTCAGGTCAGATGGAGGTGGAGAATACAACTCCAGAGAATTTGCAAATTTCTGCAAATCACAAGGCATTATCATGCAAACAACAGCCAGGTATACTCCACAACAGAATGGAGTGGCTGAAAGAAAAAATCAGACAATAATGAATAAGGCAAGAACACTTCTTAAAGAGAGACACTTGTCAATTACTTTTTGGGCTGAAGCAGTAGCATGCTCAGTTTATCTCCTAAATAGATCTCCAACCACAAGTCTAAAGATGAAAGTCCCCCAAGAAGCATGGAGTGGGACAAAGCTAAATGTAGCGCATATAAGGACATTCGGATGCATAGCATATGCTCACATACCTTTCGAATTAAGAAAGAAACTTGATGATAGAAGTGAGAAATGTATTTTCACTGGCTATAGTGAAACATCTAAAGCTTATAGGCTTTACGATCCAATCTCCAAGAAACTAATTTTCAGCAGAGATGTAAAATTTCTAGAAAATCAATTCTGGAATGATTCAGAAAATC
Source organism: Picea sitchensis (assembly GCA_010110895.2). Classification (NCBI taxonomy): domain Eukaryota; kingdom Viridiplantae; phylum Streptophyta; class Pinopsida; order Pinales; family Pinaceae; genus Picea; species Picea sitchensis. Next base: position 95,713 of record SNQJ01S0000081.1, on the reverse strand, counting down.
AACAAATGGACAGTCAAAATCCATTGCTGCCAAGTTATGAAAACACGGAAAATTCAGAACAACAAGTACCTCAAACTATTCTTCCAAGATTGCAAGTACAAAGACAACCTGAAAATTCTCAGGATAACTCAACTTCCAGCACATAATCATTCTCTGAACCACAAAATCAAAGAACTCGAAGTTTGAGAGAAATCCATCAGCAATTGGATGACTTTAAACAACACAATCTTTTTGCTTTAATGTCATGTCAACCTACATCCTTTAAGGAAGCAACTAAGGAGCCACATTGGGTTCAAGCCATGAACCAAGAAATTGACTCCATTGAGAAGAACAAGACATGGGATCGTGTTGATAAACCAAGAAATTGACTCCATTGAGAAGAACAAGACATGGGATCAGGTTGATTTACAAGTCACAAGAAGAGTATTGGTGTCAAGTGGTTTACAAAACTAAACTCAATGAAAAAGGGCAGATTGGAAAACACAAGGCAAGACTTATTGTCAAAGGATTCTCACAGCAACCTAAGAAGTGGATTATGGTGGAAACTTTTTCTCCAAAGTATAGATTAGACACTGTAAGGACTTCATTGGCCATAGCAGCCCAACACAAAATGCAGGCATACCGATGGATGTCAAGTCAACATTCCAATGATCTTTAGAAGAAGAAGCTGAGGTCGACAATCCACCGGATTTGAAGTCTGAAGAGAACCCAACAAAGTATACTTCCATGATAAACCTTTAAGGAGGGAAGCAAGCTCCAAGAGCTTGGTACAACAAAATTGACACTTATTTGATCAAAAGTGGTTTCAGTAGAAGATAAAATGAGCCAACTCTTTACACCAAAATAGATCAACAATTAAAATCCTTGATTGTATGTTTATATGTTGATGATTAAATTATACAGGATAATCTTGATAGTCAGATTTTCAAGCATGCCATGCAATCCGAGTTTGAGATGACAGATCTTGCATAATGAAATATTTTTATAGGGATTGAGGCTGATCAATCAACCAAAGGCATTTTTGTTCCACAAATAAAGCATGTGCCAGACATCCTCAAAAGATTTCCGTGATGGAAGGATGCAATCCAAAAAAACCCATACCACTAAAGTACAAAATTGAGCAAGAAAGATGAAGGCCCTACAAAGGGACTCCTACCCTATACAAAAGTTTAGTAGGCAGTTTGTTCTTACAAAGAATCAGGGCCTCGCCATTATGTAATATGCAACCAAATTTTGTTTTGCATTCATGGAACTCTAAAGATCTTTCATTGAAAAAATGGCTTAAACTAATTTTGAGGATATGTTGCAGAACTTCACTTTATTTCTATATACACCAACTGACAAGAATCAACTTTCCGTTACATGACAAAGGATTTTGCAGCACCTAGATGCGATGTGAAAAACACATCTAGGACATGTTTTTCTTAACTGCACCTAACCTAATCTCAAGGGCATCAAAGAAGCAACCAATTGTTTCAATATCTCCTGCAGAGGCAGAGTATGTCGCTGTTTCCCAACTTCTTGTCAAGTTGTGTGGTTGCGAAGAATATTGAAAGATATGTCACATAATAAAACAGATCCAACTCCTTTCTCAGACAATACTGCACTGTTTATCCAAAATCATGTAAGTTCACAAGAAAAGAAACACATTGACACTCGCTTTCAATTCATCCGCGAGCCGGGTCAATACCGGGTGATATTGTACTACAATTATGTGGTTCTCTAGATCAACTTGATGGTATCTTTATTGTGTCAACACCACTAGGAAAATCGGTTTTTGATTTTCAGAGACAACACTTAGGCATAATCAGTGATGATGTTTGTAACTGTTGAGTTTAAGAGGGAGTGTTAAATATAATGTAACCTCAACAGGCTGATTGTACACTGCCAGCTGTCCTGGCCAGCTGTACTTTCTATTCTTGTTTTGATTGAGCCTATTTAGCTCAGTTATTTCCTTTTGCATACACACACTTCTTCACATCTTCTTCATGTACTCGTTTTGTACTCTTCTTCATATATTCTAATATATTGTTTTATGTTCTATTCTTTCTCTCTGCATTTCTTGCTTCACAATTTATCAACGAGTCGTACTTATGGATATACAGTCCCACTCATGCTGCTAAATTTTTTCGTGTCACCCATGGTCCCCCAGTAGCAATACGTCAGTTTGGATGACCTCCAAGAATGCTTGGAAATGAATATTTGTATGGGCGGTAAAAGAGACACTTCCTATGTACGCAATATACCAAGAAGATTAGAATTTCTTTAGGCCAGTCTATCTATCTACATACGCAGTGTAACTTAATATTTTTGCCCTTCTTTGGTAGATCAGACATTTGCGTTTTTTTACTGTGAATACCATGAATTTTCCGACAATGAAAATGAATCGTGGTATAGTGGGAGATATTTTACTCATAGCTTTTAGAATACTATTGAGCGTATTGGCGTTTTAGCGAGATCGGAGAGGCTAGTGCAATGCAGGGCGCATTTGAAAGAAGAAAATGTCCTCATTACGGCCACATCTTTCTTAGTCTTTCTAAATTACACGGATAGGCCTATACCTATTGGAGATGGGCACACTCTTTTAATTTTAAATCCTAATCTGATGGCTATTAATTGAAGATGCTGGCATATTCTTATTGGTTCTCCCAAATCAATGAATGAGATTTATTGTTCACAACTTCCTTGCAATTATGAATGCAGCCGTTAACCCGTTTACTTTTTCACATTTACCTAATCATATTAAGAAATTACTGTAAAGTTGTATGATTACCACATTTACATGATGAACCAGGATCAAGATCTATGCAAGATTTTCATTGCCGCGTAAAAGATGTGCTTCACCTTAAACGTTTGTAAACCAAATGTTGGAGTGCTTCACCTTAAAATTCTTCACATTTACTAGAGTGTTTCACCTTAAATGCTTGTAAACCAACATTTACTGGAGTGAGTGGAGCGCCTCCTTTCCATTTATTCCAACTTTTTGATACCCTCAGCAGGTTTCTTCCTCGCGTATATAATGGATTTTATCTTCCTAATATGCTATTCATGACTCTAGCCGTTTCCTTTTCGATTCACAAGAGTTTCTGCCATGTCCACAACCTCAAATTTATGTAAATAAGAAAACATTGGCCATTTATTTTCTATGTAGTTGCAGATTGAGATTGAGATTGCAGTTCAACATTGAAGCAAGAGAGAGGAAACAATCTATTAGCACAAGATTGGTTTATGCCTCATCATTGCATAAGTGACGCTACCTAATATTTCACAGAGAACAAAATCTGCATTTCATTATTCATTTTGGCAAATGAATACAATTTTTATGGGATTTTTATTTGTTTCGGGGAAAATTGAAATTATATTGAGTTATTCCCAATATCCAAGTTCAAGTATAAAATCACCCATATATTTATGCTACCAAATTTCATGCAGAAACACAGTCGAGCGCTACCTACAGGCGCTGCGTAATATTATGACAAGCTAAATTGTGTAGAGTTATTCTGCTAGTTTTGAGTCACTAATTTAAAACTTGGGTTATGAGCAGTTGAGGATGCATTTTTGAAAACTGAAGGAGGTTTTTGTTCATAACATTCCAAATAACAAAAACCTCTCTCAGTGTTTCAAAATGTGTTTTGGTTTGAGAGATATTGGATATAGAAGTAGGCACTGCGTACTCTGCACAGTGGCGTTGCGTACTAATTTCCTGTAGCGGTCATGGTTTTCATATTCGCCTTGTTGGGAGGTTGTCACATGTCAAGGAGGGTTCGAATGACTTCTTAAGGATAAATTAGATGTCAAGGGACACCTGCACCTAAGATTTAGCTCCAGCAAAGGCCTCATGCATGAGGTGGAAACAATTTATTAATGACTTCCAACAAATTTATGAAAATCAACAGTTTGTTGGATTTTTGTCTCTTTGATTGTTGCCACCTATCTCCAAGGTTTAGAATCCAATGGAGGAGATGGGATTCGACCTCCTTAGGTTATTTGGATATTATTTTCTATTTAAAGAGGGAGATATCTCTTGGAGAAAGGGGGGATTGATGAGCCAAGAGAGGCTAGAGAGAGATGTAGAAGACAGTTTTCCTGTGTGTGTTCATTTTTAAGCCTGTGGGCATTTTTTTTTATTGTAAGCATTACTGCTATTGGAGACTCATGAAAACAATGATTTCAGATTATAACTCTTCTATCTATATTTCTTTTTATTTGAATATATTGCAGACTTGAGGATCAAAGGTTGTCAATGATTTATAAATCCCTAAGAAGCAGAGGATCTACTGTATTTTTCCCATCAGTCATTGTTTATATCCAAGTATTTGTCAATTCATTAAATTGAGAGGATATTTATTTACTGAACATTCTATCTTATGCTTTCCTTCTTCATTTCTTCCACCTATTAGCATATAATCTTGTTTTCTGTTAAGCAACTTTTGTGCCTTAGATGAGTGGGATGTTTGTGACTCTATTGCCCATTGGTGTAGCCTACTGATCTGCATTTTTCTTCCCTCTCTCTTTCTTTATCCATCTTGTTGATCCACCTATTCAAAACCAAAGTTATCTTTTACATTCTGTTGGGTGTTGAGATTACAATTTAGCAGTCAAAATGTGACTTTAAATGCTAACACAATCTTAAGGGTGCAATATCAGTAAAGGAAACAAACATTCTCTGTATTTTCTTTTATATTTCTCCATTAAATATATGGATTTAAATTGCATGTACACCCTTGTCTCTGTGTATTAAATTGCACCCATGTCTTTCTATCTGTCGATTTAAATTTCATGTGTGTGTGTCTACTGATTTAAATTGCATGTGTGCCACTGATAGTTAGATTCATATCATATCGAGCTTAATTTTACCCACAGGTCTGAGAATTTTTGTTTTAAGTTTTTAGTGTCATATATATTCTTTAAGCATTGGGTATTAAGTTTTTAGGTGTTTAAGCTTTAAGCATCAGGTTTTAAGTTTTTAGGTATTTAGGTTTTAAGCATCTCGTTCCATTCGATCTAACAATGTCGTATCTTAGTGGGCAGATCGTTCTACCCTAGGAATATTAACCTCATTTTCCCCGTAGCCCGCAATGCATTGGTTACAGTAAATGTCGTACGTCTGCAGGAACAAGAACAGGAGACGGGAATGGGAGACGACAGTGGCATCGTCCCGGGTCACAAGCAAAATTAATTGATTAATTTTATTAGATTGATGGTGTTCTGTTAATGGAGGTGAAGTACAAGAACAATGAATTCAAGTCTCGCAGTCTTGGAGATCAAACAAGGGAGAAGATTAGGGTTATCGTATGAGAGTAAGGGTTTTAGAGTTAAGTGTTATTTGTATTAGGGTTAGGGTTTTAGAGTTAGGGTTAGAGAATACATGTGAATGTGTTTTATTCTGTAGAATTGGTATGAATTATATATGAATGTTTTGTATATATTATTTGTGGAATTTATTATTTTTTAATATATTTTGTATTTTTTTTGTGGTTACTAGAAATGCATGTAACTAACTCATTCACAACACAACGACAATGTCTATCCATAAAAAATTTGATCATGTACAACGTTGTTAGGAAAGGAGACCCATCTACATTGTTGGCCACTCATTGAATGGTAGGTAAAGACTTTAGGATTTCTAAAGAAGAACAATAAATCATCAAAACAAATATACAGTGACAAAAAATATTAGATGTGCATATTTATTAATTGACTCACAAATCCATGTTTAATAACTTAACTTTTGGGAAAATCAGGTTGATAATTTAAAAAAACATCCAAATGAATAACTAAACATTTAAACTATAATTCACTGTCAAAATATTTCATGATAATCATTTAGCTTATCAAATTCAACACTGAATAAAACCATAAACATGCATAGATTATGTATACCTATTGATTGCAACGAGAGTGGCATCTTGCCAAGGGAAACAACATGAGATAATAATGGTTCATGAATACGTGTACAATACGACCATTTTTTTGTTTATTATTTAAACCGAAGATTTAAGAATAATTGGTTTGTCTGTTTAGATTAATACAACCACATAGATAATGGTCGCTCAGTAGCTCCAAGGACCCTAGGGTTACTCGCTATAAGCCCCTATCGGCGTTCATCAACCACATTTTATGGGGTTGCGCTAGTATATAGTATTTTGCACATGATCGTGTATTTTGTGGATAGGATGGTTTCAATTTTATCTAAATTTTTTAACCGTTATGAAGCGAGATGGCATTCTCTGCGTTATAATATTTACCCATATGGAGTGCAAGATTCTGGTTTGAATAGCTTTTTTCACATTCTAATATTAACATATTTAAAACGGATAAAGTGTTAAACTTGTTTTTGAAAGAATTGTGATTTTTTTTTGGAACATTTTTAATTTATATAATTATTTTATATTATATTATGTAAATTAAAATTAACAGTAAGTATATAATAGGAAAAGTTGTCAATTGGGTGTAGCTTGGATGGTTGTGAGGAATGATTGTTATCTTTCTTACCTTGATTCAATTCAAGTAATGACATGAATAAAGTTCATAATGAATATGTTGTATTGGCTTGGAACCTATATGTATTGAAAAGTTGTCTTTGATTCAAAATTGAATAGCAAGGCAAGTGCTATTTCCAAAAGAAAAAAATCCCTTTAAAAATAATGGAAAAATATCATCCCTTTAAGGGAAAAAATATCACTTATTAACACTACAAGATGAAATTACAAGCAAATCATAAACACTTTAGGAAAAATATCACTTATTAACACTACATAATGAAATTACAAGCAAACCATAAACAATTTAAAATTTTGGGTGAAATATCACTTATGAATCCTACAAAACAATATTACAAGCTTTCACGTGGAATTCATATATAGTTTAAATTTTTCGATTATAACAAATAGAATATACATTATAATGTTTCACATCTTTGGGATTTAATTAATGACCTTCACATTATGCTAAACATAACAAGTATCAGATTAATTTTTTGATCACAGCTATACATTTGAACTACATTGTAGAACCTTTCATTACATTTAATTAGAATTGTTATATACATTATAAAGTTGCACATCTTTGTGATTTAATTAATGACCTTCACATTATGCTAAACATAACAAGTATCCAATTAATTTTTTTATCATAACTATACATTTGAACTACATTGTAGAACATTTCATTAGAACTGTTATAGGTAAGATTTTAGCTTTACACTTATTTACAAATTACAAAACAAATAATATTTACATTCTCAATTTAAAAAATTGATTTCATATAATGGATGATTTGTTTGTGTGAATACCTTAGAATAATATCTATTAAACAATGTGCAATAACCTATTAAATAACCTTTCACAAAGCATTTTTCACATTAATATCTATTAAACGATGTGCAAGAACCTATTAAATAACCTTTCACAAAGCATTTTTCACATTAAAAATATATAATCATAGTTTATGATCAATTAATTTTTTTTTATATTTCAATATAGTCTCAAATCAATATTGATATATATATATATATATATATATATATATATATTCAATCCGTTGTTAACATTAATTTATCTTTGTTTTCAAAATTAATTACTAACAATATGACTAATGATTTATTCAAAATGTTTAACCCATTTAAAACAATGTAATAGGAAAAATGTTATAATATAACGATATCATTAAGTAAAACATACAATTATCACATATATAAAATAAGAGAAACTTTTCAGCTTTAATGTAAGTCATTAACTTTACATTTAAATTTATGAAATAAGGAGTTATTAATCTTGTATTTTGTGGCATTTCATCTAAAAACAGTATGTTATGGTTTCAACCCCGAGCCCTCTGTATGCGTCACTCTGCGTCTCTGCTACAACTAAGGAGGTCGAGGAAGGGGGCATTATGGCCCCTCTTACAGTTATGTCACCTCCCTTAAGCTGGGCTTCAAGCATTTCAAACGGTCGTCCTTTGAACTTCCAGTGGAATTGAAAAACATCCTCTGGGAGGATGAGATGAGAAAGGAAAAACCCATGGAGACTGACCCTGAAACAAGTCATCCAAAAGAGGCTCGCACCTGGGATCCTAGAAAATTCATTTCACAGGCTCATGTCGCCCCTAAATACACTATCAACTCTCCAAGAATAGAAGATCAGAAACAATACATGAAGGATTTCGCTCTGATAGGCAAATTTTGGGACTATGGCCATTAGAAAAAGATTTAGTTAAATGGATCCAGCATTGGTGGAATCCCAAAAGTCACTACGACCTTCATCTCGGATCAAAGGGCTTCTTCACTATCATCCTGCATAACCTAAAGGACATAAACAAAATCTTTGAAGGAGGCTCGTATTTTTACAACTGGGAAAGTCTTTTCCTCCGTTTTTGGACGGAAAAGTTCAGCCCAGAGGATGAATTTATGCATGCACCGGTCTGGTTGGGACTATACCCGTTACCTCAATAGTTCTTCTTGGAGGAAATACTAGCAGACATTGGCAACAAGATTGACATCTATGTCAAATCTTCGGAGGCAACACAGCAACCAAGGTACACTGCTTATGCACGTATTTGTGTTTACTTAAATATCTCCAAACCTCTACTCGAGCCCATAACCTTGGACTACCACGACGAAGAATGGTCCCAAACCTTAGATTATGAACATATCCCCTTCCGCTGCCAGAAGTGCCACAAGCATGGTCATCTCTTCCATGATTGCACCCTAAATAACCCCAACAAATCAAACCCCGAAAATCCTGACAAAATCAAGAACAATTTCACTCAAATCATGAGACCCCACAAACATCTGATTTCAAAAGTTTTATGAGTTTTTATTAAATTGATTTTTTATTTTTTTTATAAAAATTAATTTATATTTATGTGAAGCAATTTATAGTCCTCTATAAATTGCTTTACATAGATTTAAATTATTTTTTATAAAATTAAAAAAAAAATCAATTTAATAAAAAACTCATTAAAAAAAAAACTTCACATTTTATGCATCTTAAATATCCACAATCAACAACCTTCAAATATTTGTAATGTGTAATGTCTTGTACATAAATCTCATTAGTAACGCTCACCTTGAAACTACAAACATATAGATGTAGTGAACACAGATGGCTAAATAAGTTGTTAAACTGCTATGTTTTAAAAACTCGTTGTGCACCAATTAAAAAGTGAAAATTCAATTAGTACAGTAAAGGATAGGAATCAAATGTACAAATAGATTATTGAAAAACAAAATTTAATGCAGTTTTTTAAACATTTTAAGAAAATATTTTTTTAGCTAGTCTTTTTAAAAATTATTTGGTCAAAATCTGGTTAGAAATTGTTAGATTAACAGATTTGATTTGAGTGATTATTTTTATATAGTCAAAGTGTCATAAAGGTTTTTTAGTATGTTGAATCCATTTCTTCTACATTTAAAAATGGATTTTAAGGAACAAAAAATAATGATTTTGTACAAATTTATGTGGCCTAATTTCTACCCAAAAAAAAACATTTCTTAAAACACTTAAAATGTCAAAATTTTATAGAAATCATTTTTTTTTTCATTAATACCATTTTTAAATATATAACATATTTGTGTCAAAAAGTGAAAGAACTAGCTCACACCTATCATCCGGAGATTTTGGTTTCTGTACTAATGGGCGTTGATATCATAATACGTCTAAGAAGGTCCTTGCCTGCAAAGATAATCGCTAGAACAACTGGTTATCTGCGTACTGCTGGTTCCTAAGGTTCCTTTTTAGAGCAGTTCTAATTTATTGGAAGGTTCCTTTTTATTGTAGTTCTAATTTATTGGAAGGTTCCTTTTTCCACCGTTTACTGTGACCTTCGAAGTCACAGTACTTGCGTTTAAGAGGGGCTGATCAGATGCCAGAGACGCACTCAGTGCGCAGCACTGGATACCTGGGTGTATCCCTACAATAATCATAAATCATGTAATTCTTTCTCACCCATTTGTACAACCTCGCTTGATTTCGGCTGAGGTCACTGTAACTCAACCCTTTCCACCAATTGTTGGTATTAACCGCGCAGCTAGCGTTGCCCGGGTACTGGCATGATTCGATCTCAAATCCCTTGTAGGAGGCAACGAATGGCGTCTTACTCCAGTCGATCTTTTTCAGGCCGTCGCTCAATTATCGGCTTTCTAGAGAGTAGAGAAGATCCTCATGCTTTCATTCTTCGGAAATGGAACGTTTCTCGTTTCGTTGTTCTTGTATTTTTATTCTTCATAACTTCTTTGTATTTTTGAATGTATCAATTAACCTGTTTATTTTTTAACATTTACCTAATCATATTAAGAAATTACTGTACATCATATGATTTCAATTAACCTTTGGAATTATCACATTTAAGATTAACTTTTGGATTTCCTCAATTCTATGTACGTTTCAACTGTCCGTGCGTTTCAATTCACCAGAATATTGTCCATCTAAATAACTTTCGACGTTCATCAACCGCAACACCAACCACTTTACGACTATGCCAGTGAGGATATCATCTAAAAAAACCCTGCAGTATCCCGACAATTGAAGAACCCAGTTTAAGACGAAACGCACGACCTTCTAATAAATAAAATAATTGTTTGAGATCGCCGAAGAATTTGAAACAGATATCAGTACTCACAGAATATGGTGATGGTTCCAGAGAATGGAATATTTGTGAAATTCCAGCGAAGGGTCGAACCAGAGATTCACTCTCTGCTCTCGGCCACCCTTCCCCATAACGAAGACATTTGTTTGGACTGTATAAGGCTGGCCTGATCTGTTCCCCAAAAACTCGAAATCCAATTCATTTCGCACTTCCTCCTTGTCTGTGCTCATTGTATATAACCGCAAACGGAGGGAAATTCAAATTTGAATTGAAGCCCGCCCATTTACGCACGCATCCATCCACCATCAAACGGACGGCTGACAAACGGAAACGGCGAACGACGAACTGCGCGAGAGGGGAGGTCTACGCCGGAGCGCGGCACAAACATCGATGACGTCGGAGGATGGGACCTATGCGTCCATCGGAAACTCAAAACGTTGCATGTTTAGCTTACTCAGAAGAGTGTTGAGCCTACTGGCGTTTTTCTACAGGGTAGGCACAGGCACAAAACGAGATCGGAGAGGCTAGTGCAATGCAGGGCGCATTTGAAAGAAAAAAATGTTCTCATTACGGCTACGTCTTTTTTAATTACGTCAAAAGGCGTACATTTATTGACAATGGGCAGATTTAATAGGGGTTTAGTGTTTAATAAGTTTTTTATGGACATGATTAAATATGGTTGTAATATTCTTAATAGTCACACAAAATAAATGGCTGTGATTTCAATTATTAACTTCCTAGCTATTATAAAGACATCAGTTTATGTGTTTACTTTTTTACATTTACCTAATCATATTTAAAAATTACTTTGATAGCTAACTGATTGCCACCTAAGTGATTAACAAAAATTAAAATATTAACACTAAATAAATGAAGCACAACCATTTATTTGTTAATCAATAATAAAATTTAATAAATTCTTTACCAGCCGATACCTTTAGGCGTTCTCCTGCAGCTGTGCTAGTATATAGTATTTTGCACATGATCGTGTATTTTGTGGATAAGATGGTTTCAATTTTATCTAATTTTTTTAACCGTTATGAAGCGAGATGGCATTCTCTGCATTATAATCTTTACCCATGTGCAATGCAAGGTTCTGGTTTGAATAGCTTTTTTCAAATTCTAACATTAACATATTACAACGGATAAAGTGTTATAAACCTGTGATTATTATATTACAACGGATAAAGTGTTATAAACCTGTGATTATTTTTTTTTAGATTTTTAATTCGTATAATTATTTTATATTATATTATGTAAACTAAAAATAATAGTAATGGGAAAAGTTATCAATTGAGCTAATTTGATGGTTGTAAAGAATGATTGTTATTTTTCTCATCCAGTTTCCATAATAACATGATTAAAACCCTTAAAACCTATATGTATTGAAAAATTATCTTTAATTCAAAATTGAATAACAAAGCAACTGTTATTTCCAGAAAAAAATATATATACATTATAATGTTGCACATCTTTGTAATTTAATTAATGACCTTTACATTATGTTAAACATAACAAATATTTACAAATTACAAAACAAATAATATTTACATTTAAAATTTAAAAATTTAATTTCATATAATGGATGCTTTGTTTGTGTGAATATCTATTAAACGTACAAGAACCTATTAAATAACCTTTCACAAAGCATTTTTCACATTAAAAATATATAATCATAATTTATGACCAATTATTGTTCTTATATTTCAATATGTTCTCAAATCAATTTTGATATATATTACAATCCGTTGTAAACATTAATTTATTTTTGTTTTCAAAATTAATTACTAAAAATATTACCAATTGCTAATTGTCATGGGAGAAGTTTTATTCAAAATGTTCAACCCATTTAAAACAATGCAATAAGAAAAATGTCATAATATAAAATTTTGATATATATTCAATCCGTTGTCAACATTAATTTATTTTTGTTTTCAAAATTAATTGCTAACAATATTACTAATGGTCATGGGAGAAGTTTTATTTGAAATGTTCAACCCATTTAAAACAATGCAATAGGAAAATTGTCATAATATAACGGTATCATTAAGTAAAACATACAATTATCACTTTCACAAAGGTTTTTCAAATTATTAACTTTACATTTAAATTTATGAAATAAGAAATATTTTTCTTTCAATAAAAATACATTTAATATATACAAAGATGTGATTGGGAACTTATTCTTAAGCATGCAATCTTTAATAATTGGGAAACCTTTCCAAAAATAAAACTTGCATGGAGAAATTACACAATTAATAAAAAAAAATATGTCATAAAGTCATTTCACATCTACAAATTTTTAATTAGGCTCACAACATTCCACAATTTTCTTTATGGACTATGTTTTTTTCTATGACCTCATTTATGGATGGGGTAACCAAAAATTATTTTTATAAAATTATGATGTAATGAAAATATTCATGTAAATTGAAATAAAAGAAAACAATAATAATAACGACAACAATAACAAAAAGAATTTTTCACACAATTATTTACCAAATTATACATTTATAAATGAGGGTACTTTTACATCTAAAAAATAAAATAACATAAAGATAATTATAATTCAAATCCAAATAACATAAAGATAATTATAATTCAAATCCATTGTTATCTATATATTGTTTACTATTAAAATTAATTATAGTATATATTGAGGTGGCAAGTGCATAGGATCATCATGGATCTTGAACATATCGAATGGGGTTATCTATTTATTGTTTACTATTAAGATTAATTATATTATATATTGGGATGGAAAGTGCACAGCATCATCATGGATCTTGAACATATGGAATGGGGTTTTGATATTGCTCCTAACAATAGGACTTAAATTGGTAAAAAAACAAAATGGGTATGAATTTTATTATGATAATAGGAGATTCAAAAACTATCATTGACCATATATTGAAAAATTGGAGAATTGGTGGTTAATAACACTTTACAACAATACCCCATCTCCTAAATCTCATCAAGGAAAATGACACATCTCAAAGCAATAACTTTTCATATAACAAGCCTCATTAATAACACAAGTTGTCACATGGTGCAACATCCATATCTCATCCACCATATGAATAGTATCATGAAGAGATGAGAGTCCACCAATTGCATCCATCAAGCATTAACCTTGCATGCTTATCTCCCATTAGAGCTTGCTTCACTATATAGTTGTGGGATAATGGTTATTTCTGATGGTAGACTCATTATGGAATCTATTTGCATGGTAGTTTGTATTCTAGTGAATTGTCTCTTGTTTCAAAATTTTGTTGGTGCCAAGGAACTTCTAGGGGAACCCCCCCCAAGAGGAATATTAGCATGCAGATTTTGTTGTTCTGAGGGTGGCATTGAGATGAAAGTTTCAGAAATAATTTTTCTTGTGGTTATTTTGTCCTCATAGTCAATTTCATGTTGGGGATTTAAAAGGAGGTGCAATCTTTGCAAGTAGTGGGTACCCCTCCTTTTCAGCTAAAGACTTTGGTTTTTATGGATGTCAAATGCATTCTCGAGAACTCCTATAGATTCATCATTCTCGTAGAATTCATGAGGAGCATATGCATTGTAACAAGTCTTCAATCTTCGATTTGGTCTCAAAACTTCATGAATTGGAAAATTAGATTTCAACATGGGTGGTCAAAATTATGGGATCTTTACTAGCACTGAAGAAGAATGTATTATGGGTCAAGTGGATAGAAATAATTGAAGAAGAATGCATTATGGGTCAAGCAGATAGCAATAATTGAAGAAGAATGCATTATGGGTCTTTACTAGAACTGAAGAAGTGGATAGAAATAGTGGAAGAAGAATGTAGTCTCCTCCAGAATATGTCCCTGAATATGCGTGAAGGTGACCAAACAATAGTGAAGAAGAATGTATTATGGGTCTTTAGTAGAACTGAAGAAGTGGATAGAAGTAGTGGAAAAATAATGTAGTCTCCTCCGAAATATGGCCCTGAATATGCGTGAAGGTGATTAATCAATAACGTCTTCTCAGAGGATGTTAGTGTGCTCATCTAGAGGATAATTCATGGGAGAAGAAAGAGTGAATCAATTTGAAGAGGATATGGAAGCAACTAAATAAGAAACTAAACCCACAAGCACATGTCTAGAAGATGTTGTCAATTGTTTTGCACTCTCTTAGTTTTTATGTATTTTTGAACTACTAAATTTTTAGGCATATATTATAGGATATATAGTGTTAAAGGAGTATGGGCAATTTTGTAAAGTGGCAAGGGGTTTAGCAAGAACATGCACTCAGAGGATGTTAGTGTGCTCATCTAGAGGAGAATTCAAGGGAGAACAAAGAGTGAATCAATTTGAAGAGGAGATGGAAGAAACTAAATAAGAAACTAAACCCACAAGCACATGTCTAGATTATGTTGTCAATCGTTTTACACTCTGTTAGTTTTTACGTATTTTTGAACTACTAAATTTTTAGGCATATATTATAGGATATATAGTGTTAAAGGAATATGGGCAATTTTGTAAAGTGGCAAGGGGTTTAGCAGGAACATGCACTCATAGGATGTTAGTGTGCTCATCTAGAGGAGAATTCAAGGGAGAAGAAAGAGTGAATCAATTTGAAGAGGAGATGGAAGAAACTAAATAAGAAACTAAACCCACAAGAACATGTCTAGAAGATGTTGTCAATTTTTTTGCACTCTCTTAGTTTTTATGTATTTTCGAACTACTAAATTTTTAGGCATATATTGTATGATATATAGTGTTATGGGAATCTGGGTAATTTTGTAAAGTAGAAAGGGGTTTAGCAGGAACATGCACTCGGAGGAATGCGTGATACGCATGCATTCCTAAAGCTATAGGTTTGGAAAAGATCAAACCTTCACTCACCTTGCCACAAAGGTTCATCAATGGGAATGTGTGTGTTCTTAAGAACACATATGAATTCTTAAGAATGTGTGCACGTTATGTGCACGTGTTCCTGTGATATAAAAAATTTAATGGGCCACGGGCATGATTTGTGCCCATTTACACACATCGCACTCGTGTTTTTAACCTTATTGAGTAAATAGAGAGGAGGATCTATGTCAAGATATTTCCTTTAGAGAGTCGCCTCTTACAGTGCCTAACATTTCACCTTTAAAAATAACTATAGATAATTTGCAAGAAATGAGATTATTTAATGGTTTTTTTTTATTTCTTAAAATATGTATTGATGTGTTTTGTAATTTTCTATTTTAATTAGAAAAATTGACCTAACATACATGCCATGCCAAAATGAGGAAAACCCCAACCCACCACAACTACCCAACATAAACACCCAAATTGATGAGGGTTTGGACACATTAAGAACACTTGTAATCAATTAATGGGCATCCCAACCAATAAACGAAGGTGAGGAAAAACCCAACCCAACCAACCAATAGACCAAGGTGATGAAAACACCAACCCATGATCTGGATTATTTTCGGCATGAAATGTGAGCGGAGATATAATAAAGAAATTCACAGAGATATCGCAGATATTCAATAAGATAACATAAATGTGTCAGAGATGCAACCATAAACATAGATATACAGTAATACACAATTTCTATTAATGAAAGAAATGTACAGAGACTCTAAAAAATACAGAGTGAAAGACTCGCTAGAATGGTGGCAGCGTATCTCTGAGAAGAGATGTGACGGCTACTCACATTCGTAAGAAGATGATTACAATGAGGCTCTGAAGGACTTTTTGTAATAAACAGGAATGCAAAAAACCCTATACATCCAAAAACCTAACCCTAGCAGATGAAGCGCCAAAAGTCATGTGGGCCCCGTTTGCGTAAGTTAGTACATCAACTTCCCAGGGTCGTAACTTTTGCATACGATCTATGTTTTAGGCATATGATAGCTCGTTGGAAAGGTATCGTCAAGGAGATTAATTTTGGGGCCCAATCATGCCTTCGGCTATCATTGAGAACCTTGATCTCAAAAAACCTTCATTTAGGCCCTCAAAATGGCCCCGAAAGTTAAAACCTGCTAAAAATAGTAAATTGTCAAAATTGCCATAAAATTGTTTTGAGCCAGTCGGAAAAGGTGGGTGGCCACCAATATCCATGTGGATCAATCCTCCCTCCTTAGGAAGAAATGGTCTCCATTGCGTTGAGTTCCCGAGGGACAGGGAAAAGCATTTGTTGGATCTGCATCTTGGTGAGCTGCTTGTATTGCTAGAGACATCACGTTGCTCAGTTTGTGGAAGTATGTCAAGAACCTGTTGAGGCTGAGGCTGCTCAACAAGTCGATATACATGAAAGGGCGGTGTGTAGAAGGAATATTTTCACTTTGTTGCAGCCTTGTCGACCTGCTTCTGTTGGATAGAAGGTGCTTGGGGCGAGGCTTTAGTGGTTGCAATGTCCTTATGTTCTCGTTTTGAATAGATTGTGAAGAAGCTAAATTATGCAGTATGAGATACTACCTTGCGACACTTTTTAGGTGGAACAATAGTCATAACTACCTCTAGTATTCTGTAGAGATGACCCCCAAAAGTAACAATGAAACTACAGAGTCGAGACTCATAAACAACATGGTGCTTCCACATATATGGCTGGCCCAAGAGAACATCACAGACATCTAGTGGGGAAACATCACATAATACCTCGTCCTTGAAGGGATGGATGCCGTATGACAATTGACATTGTTGGCTGACACGAAGATCTTGTCCTTGGTGAAGCCACCCGATGTTGTATGGCTGCGGGTGTGGGGTTGTCGACAATCCCAACTGTTTGACGACCTCTGCTGAGATGAGGTTCTTATGGCTTCTGCTATCAACAATAAAATGCAGTGGGGTCCCCTTCACCCACATATGTGAATGAAAAAGGCGCTCCCACTCTTCAAAATCTGTTGGTTCTTCTGGTTGAATTATTGTGGTCGCGACAATAGCAGTGGGGTCCGCGCCAATGATTTGTCATTTACCATTATTTTCAGAATCAGATTATGAATTAGGGTTTATCTCTTTGTCTTTGATCTCGACCACCAATGACTGTTTTGAGCGACATTCATCGGTGTTGTGCCAAGGGATATTTCGGAACTCGCACCATTTTCCGGTGTCCTTCTTTGTCTTCCCGTGACCCTTCTTTTCCTGTGTCTTGGACTGGTTTTCAGGAGACTATTTGTTAGGGATGTCTTTGTCATACTTTCGTTGTTGCGGATTTGTAGACCCAAACTTCCGTTTGTTCTGGTTCTTAAATTTCTGCTCGATTTTAACGGCATATCGATAAGTAGCACCGAGTGAAGAGATATCCATAAAATCCATTTCAGTTTGGATATATCTATGTAGAGCCCCACAGTATTTTAGAACCAAATGTCGTTCGGAGTCTTTGATACCCAGCTTGGTGCGCAAGGTATGAAAGGTATTGGTAAACTATGGAACTACTTGGCCCCTCTCTTGTCGTAGTGTGGTCCATCTCATGCACTGGTCCTCATAGTTTCCAACAGGATAATACTGTTCCTTTACTGTATCCACAAAAAAATCCCAAGTGGGCTCGACCCCATATATTCCAGACTCCTCTGTGGAACTTTTCTCCCAGTAAGTTTCCCACCAATGTTTGACATGAGGGAGAGCTTTAAGGAGTGTGAAGGTGATCTTTTCTTTGTCGGAAAAATTGTGAATAGAGAAATAACCTTCTAGTAGAGTTAACCATTTTTCTAAGGCTTCTGCATCTATCTGTTCTTCAAATATAGGAATATCAAAATTAACTTGTACCTTGAAAGGCGAGGGTCTTCCAAAGTGGTCGCTTGATGAAGATGCGCCTATTGATATCGACAGGCATTGAAGGATGTGGGAAAAATTCTCCATCATTTCGTCCCTCTGTTGTGTGAGAGCTTGCTCAAGCAACAAACTGATAGGATCGTCTACTCCGTCGTTTTTCTTTTCTTCCACCATTGAGGGTTTTTTGGGTGTGCGAGAGCGATTGTCTTCAAGAGAGAAAAGCTCGAGACCCAACTTGCTATACTCAGACCTCATCGGGGACATGCACTGGAAAAATGATCAAGAACAGCCTGCTCTGATACCACTGATCTGGATTATTTTCAGCACAAAATGGGAGCGGAGATATAATAAAGAAATGCACAGAGATATCACAGATATTCAATAAGATAACATAAATGTGTCAGAGATGCAACCATAAACACAGATATACATACACGGTTTCTATTAATGAAATAAATGTACAGAGACTGTAAAAAATACAGAGTGAAAGACTCGCTAGAATGGTGGCAGCTTATCTTTGAGAAGAGATGTGACGGCTACTCACATTCACAAGAAGATGATTACAATGAGGCTCTGGAGGCCTTTTTACAATAAACAGGAATGCTAAAAACCGTAGACATCCAAAAACCTAACCCTAGGAGATGAAGCGCCAAAAGTCATGTGGGCCCCATTTGGGTAAGTTAGTACATCAACTTCCCGAGGTCGTAACTTTTGCATACGATCTCTGTTTTAGGCGTATGATAGCTCATTGGAAAGGTATCCTTGAGGAGATTCATTTTGGAGGCTCAATCATGCCTTTGGCTATCATTGAGAATCTCTATATTTAAAAACCTTCTTTTAGGCCCTCAAAATGGCCCTGGAAATTAAAACCTGCTAAAAATAGTAAATTGCCAAAATGGTCAGAAACCTGTTTTGAGCCAGTCAAAAAAGGTGGGTGGCCACCGATATCCACTTGGATCGATGCTCCCTCCTTAGGAAGCAATGGTCTCCATTGCGTTGAGTTCCCAGGGTAGATGGAAAAGCGTTTGCTGGATCTGCATCTTGGTGAGCTGCTTGTATTGTTGGAGACATCGCGCTGCTCAATTTGTGGAAGTATGTCAAGAACCTGTTGAGGTTGAGGATGTTCAAAAAGTCGAGATACATGAGAAGACAGTGTATAGAAGGAATCTTTGCGCTTTGCTGCAACCTTGTCGACCTGCTTCTGTTGGATAGAAGGTGCTTGGGGCGAGGTTGTAGTGGTTGCAGTGTCCTTCTGTTCTCCTTTTGAATAGATTGTGAAGAAGCTAAATTTTACAATATGAGCTACTACCTTGTGACACTTTTCAGGTGGAACAATAGTCAGAACTACCTCTGGTATTCTGTAGAGATGACCGCTAAAAGTAACAATGACACTACGGGGTCGAGACTCATAAACAACATGGCACTTCCACATATATGGCTGGCCCAAGAGAACATCACAAACATTCAGTGGGGAAACATCACATAATACCTCATCCTTGAAGGGCTGGATGTCGTATGACAATCAACATTGTTGGCTGACACGAAGATCTCGTCCTTGGCGAAGCTACCCGATGTTGTATGGTTGCGAGTGTAGTGTTGTCGACAATCCCAACTGTTTGATGACCTCTTCTGAGATGAGGTTATTCTGGCTTTTTCTATCAACAATAAAATGTAGCGGGACTGGAAAAATGATCAAGAATAGCCTGCTCGGATACCACTGATCCGTATTATTTTTGACATGAAATGCGAGCGGAGATATAATAAATAAATGCACAGAGATATCACAGATATTCAATAAGATAACATAAATGTGTCAGAGATGCAACCATAAACACATATATACATTAATACATGATTCTATTAATGAAATAAATGTACAAAGACTGTAAAAAATGCACAGTGAAAGACTCGCTAGAATGGTGGCAGCTTATCTCTCAGAAGAGATGTGACGGCTACTCGCATTCGCAAGAAGATGATTACAATGAGGCTCTGAAGGACTTTTTACAATAAACAGGAATGTCAAAAACCCTAGACATCCAAAAACCTAACCCTAGGAGATGAAGCGCCAAAAGTCATGAGGGCCCCGTTTGGGTAAGTTAGTACATCAACTTCCCAGGGTCGTAACTTTTGCATACGATCTCTGTTTTAGGCGTATGATAGATCGTTGGAAAAGTATTGCCGAGGAGATTCATTTTGGGGGATCGAACATGTCTTCAACTTTCATTGAGAACGTAGATCTCGAAAAACCTTCATTTAGGCCCTCAAAATGGCCCTAGAAGTTAAAACCTACTAAAAATAGTAAATTGCCAGAACATTGTTTTGAGCCAGTCAAAAAAGGTGGGTGGCCACATATATCCACCTGGATCAGTCCTCCCTCCTTAGGAAGCAATGGTATCCATTGCATTGAGTTCCCAGGGGAGAGGGAAAAGCGTTTGTTGGATCTGCATCTTGGTGAGCTACTTGTATTGTTGGAGACATCACGCTGCTTAGTTTTTGGAAGTATGTCAAAAACCTATTGAGGCTGAGGTTGTTCAACAAGTCGAGATACATGAGAGGAAGGTGTGCAAAATGAATCTTTGTGCTTTGTTGCAACCTTGTCGACCTGCTTATGTTGGATAGAAGGTTCTTGGGGCGAGGCTGTAGTGGTTGCAGTGTCCTTATGTTCTCCTTTTGAACAGATTGTTAAGAAGCTAAATTTTGCAGTATGAGATACTACCTTGGGACACCTTTTAGATGGAACAATAGTCGGAACTACCTCTGGTATTCTGTAGAGATGACCCGCCAAAGTAACAATGACACTACAGGGTTGAGACTCCTAAACAACATGGCTCTTCCACATATATGGCTGGCCCAAGAGAACATCACAGACATCCAGTGGGGAAACATCACATAATACCTCATCCTTGAAGGGATGGATGTCGTATGAAAATCGACATTGTTGGCTGACAGGGAGATCTCGTCCTCGGAGAAGCCATCCGATGTTGTATGGTTGCAGGTGTGGTGTTGCCGACAATCCCAACTGTTTGACGACCTCTGCTGAGATGAGGTTCTTCTGGCTTCTGCTATCAACAATAAAATGTAGCAGGGTTCCCTTCACCCACATCTATGAATGAAAAAGGGACTTCCCCTCTTAAGGATCTGTTGGTTCTTCTGGTTGAATTGTTGCGGTTGCGACAATAGCAGTGGGGTCCACGTCAATGATCTGTCCTTTACCATTATTTTTAGAATCAGATTCTGAATCAGGGTTCAGCTCTTTGTCTTTGATCTTGGCCACCAATGACTGTTTTGAGAGAAATTCATCGGTGTTGTGCCAGGGAGTTTTTTGGAACTCACACCATTTTTCAGTGTCCTTATTTGTCATACTTTGGTTGTTGCAGATTTGTAGACCCGAACTCCTGTTTTTTATGGTGCTTAAATTTCTACTCAATTTTAACGGCATATCGATAAGAAACACCGACTGAAGAGATATCCAGAAAATCCATTTCAGTTTGGATGTATCTGTGTAGAGCCCCACGATATTTCAGAACCAAATGTCGTTCGGAGTCTTTGATACCCAGCTTGGTGCACAAGGTATGGAAGGTATTGGTGAACTCTGGAACTACTTGGCCCCTCTCTTGCCACAGTGTGGTCCATCTCATGTATTGGTCCTCATAGTTTCCAACAGGATAATACTGTTCCTTTACCGCATCTACAAAAAAATCCCAAGTGGGCTTGGCCCCATATATTCTAGACTCCTCTGTGGAACTTTTCTCCGAGTAATTTTCCCACCAATGTTTTACATTAGGGAGATCTTTAAGGAGTTTGAAGGTGATCTTTTCTTTGTCGGAAAAATTGTGAACAGAGAAATAACCTTCTAGCAAAGTTAACCATTTTTCTAGGGCTTTTGCATCTATCTATTCTTTAAATACAGGAATATCAAAATTAACTTGTACCTTGAAAGGCGAGGTTCTTCTAAAGTGGTTGCTTGATAAAGATGTGTCTAATGCTATCGGTAGGCGCTGAAGGATGTGGGAAAAATTCTCCATCATTTCGTCCCTCTGTCGCGTGAGAGCTTGCTCAAGAAACAAACTGATAGGATCGTCTGCTCCGTCATTTTTATTTTCTTCCGCCATTGAGGGTTTTTTGGGTGTGCGAGAGAAATTGTCTTCAAGAGAGACAAGCTCGAGACCCGACTTTCTATACTCGGACCTCGTCGGTGACATGCACTGGAAAAACGATCAAGAACAACCTGCTCTAATACCACTAATCCAGATTATTTTCAGCACGAAATGCGAGCGGAGGTATAATAAAGAAATGCAACCATAAACACAGATATACAGTAATACATGACTTCTATTAATGAAATAAATGTACAAATACTATAAAAAATACAGAGTGAAAGACTCGCTAGAATGGTAGCAACTTATCTCTGAGAAGAGATGTAACGGCTACTCGTATTCGCAAGAAGATGATTACAATGAGTCTCTGAAGGCCTTTTTACAATAAAAAAGAATGCCAAAAACCCTAGACATCCAAAAACCTAACCCTAGGAGATGAAGCGCCAAAAGTCATGTGGGCCCCGTTTGGGTAAGTTAGTACATCAACTTCCCGGGGTCGTAACGTTTGCATACAATCTCCGTTTTAGGCGTATGATACCTTGTTGGAAAGGTATCGTCGAGGAGATTCATTTTGGGGGCTCAATTATGCCTTCAAATATCATTGAGAACCTTGATCTCTAAAAACCTTCATTTAAGCCCTCAAAATGGCCCTGAAAGTTAAAACCTGCTAAAAATAGTAAATTGACAAAATTGTCAGAAAACTGTTTTGAGCCAGATGGAAAAGGCGGGTGACCACCGATATCCACCTGGATCAATCCTCCCTCCTTAGGAATCATTAGTCTCTATTTTGTTGAGTTCCCAGGGGAGAGGGAAAAGCGTTTGTTGGATCTGCATCTTGGTGAGCTGCTTGTATTGTCGGAGACATCACACTGCTTAGTTTGTGGAAGTATGTCAAGAACCTGTTGAGGCTAATGTTGTTCAAAAAGTCCAGATACATGAGAGGATGGTGTGCAGAAGGAATCTTTGTGATTTGTTGTAGCCTTGTCGACCTGCTTCTGTTGGATAGAAGGTGCTTGGGGTGAGGCTGTAGTGGTTGCAGTGTCCTTTTGTTCTCATTTTGAACATATTGTGAAGAAGCTAAATTTTGTAGTATGAGATACTACCTTGCGACACTTTTTAGGTGGAACAATAGTCGAAACTACCTCTGGTATTCTGTAGAGATGACCCCCAAAAGTAACAATGACACTATGGGGTCGAGACTCATAAACAACATGGCGCTTCCACATATATGGCTTGCCCAAGAGAAAATCACAGACATCCAGTGGAGCAACATCACATAATACCTCGTCCTTGAAGGGTTGGATGTCGTATGACAATCGACATTGTTGGCTGACAGAGAGATCTCATCCTTGGCAAAGCCACCCGATGTTGTATGGCTGAGGGTGTGGTGTTGTCGACAATCCCAACTGTTTGATGACCTCTGCTAAGATGAGGTTCTTCTAGCTTCTGCTATCAACAATAAAATGCAGCGGGGTCCCCTTCACCCACATATGTGAATGAAAAAGGCGCTCCCCCTCTTTAGGATCTGTTGGTTCTTCTGGTTGAATTATTGCGGTCGCGACAATAGCAATGGGGTCCGCGTCAATGACCTGTCCTTTACCATTATTTTCATAATCAGATTCTGAATCAGGGTTCATCTCTTTGTCTTTATCTTGGCCACCAATGACTGTTTTGAGCGACATTCATCGGTGTTGTGCCAGGGGATTTTATGGAACTCACACCATTTTCAGGTGTCCTTCTTTGTCTTCCCATGACCCTTCTTTTCCTATGTCTTGAACTGGGTTTCGGAAGATTGTTTGTTAGGGTTATCTTTGTCATACTTTGGTTGTTGCAGATTTGTAGACCCGAACTCATGTTTGTTCTGGTGCTTAAATTTTTTCTCGATTTTAACGGCATATCGATAAGCAGCACTGAGTGAAGAGATATCCAGAAAATCCATTTCAGTTTGGATGTATCTATGTAGAGCCCCACGGTATTTCAGAACCAAATGTCATTCGGATTCTTTGATACCTAGCTTGGTGCGCAAGGTATGGATGGTATTGGTGAAATCCGGAACTTCTTGGCCCCTCTCTTGCCGCAATGTGGTCGATTTCATGTATTGGTCCTCATAGTTGCTAACAGGATAATACTGTTCCTTTACCGCATCCACAGAAAAATCCCAAGTGGGCTCAACCCCATATATTCCAAACTCCTCTGTGGAACTTTGCTCCCAGTAATTTTTCCACCAATGTTTGACATGAGGGAGATATTTACGGAGTGCAAAGGTGATATTTTCTTTTTTGAAAAAATTGTGAACAGAGAAATAACCTTCTAACAAAGTTAACCATTTCTCTAGGGCTTATGCATCTATCTGTCCTTCAAATACATGAATATCAAAATTAACTTGTACCTTGAAAGGCGAGGTGCTTCCAAAGTGGTAGCTTGATGAAGATGCACTTGTTTCTATCGGCAGGGGTTGAAGGATGTGGAAAAAATTCTCCATCATTTCGTCCCTCTGTCACGTGAGAGCTTTCTCAAGCAACAGAGTGATAGGATCATCTGCTTCGTCGCTTTTCTTTTCTTCCGCCATTGAGGGTTTCTTGGGTGTGCGAAAGAGATTGTATTCAAGAGAGACAAGATCGAGACCCAAATTTCTATACTCGGACCTCATCGGGAACATGCACTAGAAAAAAGATCAAGAACAACATGCTCTGATACCACTGATCCGGATTATTTTCGACACAAAATGCGAGCGGAGATATAATAAAGAAATGCACAAAGATATCATAGATATTCAATAAGATAACATAAATGTGTCAGAGATACAACCATAAACATATATATACATTAATACATGATTTCTATTAATGAAATAAATGTATAGAGACTGTAAAAATACAGAGTGAAAGACTTGCTAGAATGGTGGCAGCTTATCTCTGACAAGAGATGTGACGGTTACTCGCATTCGCAAGAAGATGATTACAATGAGGATTTGAAGGCCTTTTTACAATAAACAGGAATGCCAAAAACCATAAACATTCAAAAGCCTAACCCTAGGAGATGAAGCACCAAAATTCATGTGGGCCCCGTTTGGGTAAGTTAGTACATCAAATTCCCGGGGTCATAACTTTTGCATACGGTCTTTGTTTTAGGCGCATGATAGCTTGTTGGAAAGGTATCATCGAGGAGATTAATTTTGGGGGCTCAATCATGGCTACAACTATCATTGGGAACCTTGATCTCGAAAAACCTTCATTTACTTCCTCAAAATGGCCCCGAAAGTTAAAACTTACTAAAAATAGTAAATTGTCAAAATTGTTAGAAAACTGTTTTGAGCCAGTGGGAAAAGGTGGGTGGCCACCGATATCCACTTGGATCAATCCTACCTCCATAGGAAGAAATGGTTTCCATTGTGTTGAGTTCCCGGGGGAGAGGGAAAAGCGTTTGTTGGATCTGCGTCTTGGTGAGCTTCTTGTATTGTTGGAGACATCGCGCTGCTCAGTTTGTGAAAGTATTTCAAGAACCTGTTGAGGCTGAGGCTGTTCAAAAATTTGAGATACATGAGAGGAAAGTGTGCAGAAGGAATCTTTTCACTTTGCTGCAACCTTTTCGACCTGCTTTTGTTGGATAGAAGGTGCTAGGGGCGAGGCTGTAATGGTTGCAGTGTCCTTATGTTCTCCTTTTGAACAGATTGTGAAGAAGCTAAATTTTGCAGTATAAGATACTACCTTGCGACACATTTTAGATGGAACAATAGTCGGAACTACCTCTAGTATTCTTTAGAGATGACCCCCCAAAGTAACAATGACACTACGAGGTCGAGACTCATAAACAACATGGAGCTTACACATATATGGTTGGCCCAAGAGAACATCACAGACATCCAGTGGGGCAACATCGCATAATACCTTTTCCTTGAAGGGATGGATGTCATATGGCAATCAACATTGTTGGCCGACACAGAGATCTCGTCCTTGGTGAAGCCACCCGATGTTGTATGGTTGTGGGTGTGGTGTTGTCAACAATCCCAATTGTTTGACGACCTCTGCTAAGATGGGGTTCTTCTAGCTTCCGCTATCAACAATAAAATACAGCGGGGTCCCCTTCACCCACATTTGTGAATGAAAAAGGAAATCCCCCTCTTCAGGATATGTTGGTTCTTCTCGTTGAATTATTGTGGTTGCGACAATAGCAGTGGGGTCCCCGTCAATGATCTGTCCTTTACCATTATTTTCAGAATTAGATTCTGAATCAAGGTTCGGATCTTTGTCTTTGATCTTAGCCACCAATGACTATTTTGAGAGACAATCATCGATGTTGTGCCAGGGGATTTTGTGGAACTCGCACCATTTTTCGATGTCCTTCTTTGTCTTCCCATGACCCTTCTTTTCTTGTGTCTTGGACTGGTTTTCGGGAGACTGTTTGTTAGGGTCGTCTTTTTCATACTTTGGTTGTTGCGTATTTGTAGACCCAAACTCCCATTTGTTCTGGTGCTTAAATTTATGCTCGATTTTAACGACATATAGATAAGCAACACCGAGTGAAGAGATATCCAGAAAATCCATTTCAATTTGGATGTATCTGTGTAGAGCCCCATGGTATTTTAGAACCAAATGTCGTTCGGAGTCTTTAATACCCAGCTTGGTGCGTAAGGTATGGAAGGTATTGGTGAAGTCTGGAACTGCTTGTCCTCTCTCTTGCCGCAGTGTGGTCCTTCTCATGTACTGGTCCTCATAGTTTCCAACAAGATAATACTGTTCCTTTACCGCATCCACAAAAAAATCCCAAGTAGGCTCAACCCCAAATATTTCAGACTCCTCCATGGAAATTTTATCCCAGTGAGTTTCCCACCAATGTTTGACATGAGGGAGAGATTTAAGGAGTGCGAAGGTGATCTTTTCTTTGTCGAAAAAATTGTGAACAGAGAAATAACCTTCTAGCAGAGTTAACCATTTTTCTAGGGCTTCTGCATCTAT
>SNQJ01S0000081.1:27507-66401 GCA_010110895.2 Picea sitchensis | reverse complement strand
GGCGAAGCCACCCGATGTTGTATAGTTGCGGGTGTGGTGTTGTCTACAATCCCAACTGTTTGATGACCTCTGCTGAGATTAGGTTCTTCTGGCTTCCGCTATCAACAATAAAATGCAGCGGGGTCCCCTTCACCCACATCTGTGAATGAAAAAGGCGCTCCCCCTCTTCAGGATCTGTTGGTTCTTCTGGTTGAATTGCTACAGTCGCGACAATAGCAGTGGGGTCTGCGTCAATGATATGTCATTTACCATTATTTTCAGAATCAGATTCTGAATCAGGGTTCAACTCTTTGTCTTTGATCTCGACCACCAATGACTATTTTGAGCGACATTAATCAGTGTTGTGCCAGGGGATTTTGTGGAACTCACACCATTTTTCGGTGTGCTTCTTTGTCTTCCCGTCACCCTTCTTTTCTTGTGTCTTGGACTAGTTTTCAGGAGAGTGTTTGTTAGGGTTGTCTTTGTCATAATTTGGTTGTTATGGATTTGTAGACCCGAACTACCGTTTGTGCTAGTGCTTAAATTTCTGTTCAATTTTAACGACATATCGATAAGCAACACCGAGTGAAGAGATATCTAGAAAATCCATTTCAGTTTGGATGTATCTATGTAGAGCCCCACGGTATTTCAGAACCAAATGTCGTTCGGAGTCTTTCATACCCAGCTTGGTGCGCAAGGTATGGAAGGTATTGGTGAACTGTGGAACTGCTTGGCCCCTCTCTTATCGTAGTGTGGTCCATCTCATGTACTGGTCCTCATAGTTGCCAACATGATAATACTGTTCATTTACCGCATCCACAAAAAAATTCCAAGTGGGCTCGACCCCATATATTCCAGACTCCTCTGTGGAACTTTTCTTCCAGTAAGTTTCCCACCAATGTTTGACATGAGGGAGAGATTTAAGGAGTGTGAAGGTGATCTTTTCTTTGTCAAAAAAATTGTGAACAGAGAAATAACCTTCTAGTAGTGTTAACCATTTTTCTAGGGCTTTTGCATCTATCTATCCTTCAAATACAAGAATATCAAAATTAACTTGTACCTTGAAAGGCAAGGTGCTTCCAAAGTGGCTGCTTGATGAAGATGCGCCTATTGCTATTGGCAGGCATTGAAGAATGTGGGAAAAATTCTCCATCATTGCGTCCCTCTGTCACGTGAGAGCTTGCTCAAGCAACAGACTAATAGGATCGTATGATTCGTCATTTTTGTTTTCTTCCGCTATTGAGGGTTTCTTAGGTGTGTGAGAGCGATTGTCTTCAAGAGAGACAAGCTCGAGACCCAACTTGCTATACTCGGTCCGCGTCAATGATATGTCCTTTACCATTATTTTCAGAATCAGATTCTAAATTAGGGTTCGGCTCTTTGTCTTTGATCTTGACCACCAATGACTATTTTGAGCGACATTCATCGGTGTTGTGCCAGGGGATTTTGTGGAACTCACACCATTTTTTGGTGTCCTTCTTTGTCTTCCCGTGACCCTTCTCTTCTTATGTCTGGGACTGGTTTTCGGGAGACTGTTTGTTAGGGTTGTCTTTTTCATACTTTGGTTGTTGCAGATTTGTAGACCCGAAATCTCGTTTGTTCTGGTGCTTAAAGTTCTGCTCGATTTTAACGGCATATCGATAAGCAGCACCGGATGTATCTATATAGAACCCCACGGTATTTCAGAACCAAATTTCATTCAGAGTCTTTAATACCTAGCTTGGTGCACAAGGTATGGAAGGTATTGGTGAACTCTGAAACTGCTTGGCCCCTCTCTTGCCGCAGTGTGGTCCATCTCATGTACTGGTCCTCATAGTTGCCAACAGGATAATATTGTTCCTTTACCGCATCCACAAAAAAATCCCAAGTGCGCTCAACCCCATATATTCTAGACTCCTCTATGGAACTTTGCTCCCAGTAAGCTTCCTTGTAATGTCCCTAAGGCCGAGCCCAGTTGTAAATCTGATGTATGAAATGAATTGTAAATATGTGTTATAGGCTGGTGAGCCAAGCTTGTATAAGCCAGTGGGCTTATGTGATTGTTAGGCCAGAGAGCCTAAGGGTTGGAGGCCAAGGGCATGATTTTGTACTTGTATATATGCAAAAAAATTTAATAAAATTGTAAACACCGCCAGGTGCAGACCGACCACGATGAATGAGTGAAGGGGGACTGAGCTTCCACAGAGAAGGAAAGGGATTAGGGATTGGAAGGTGGGAAAAGGGGCTTAAGCCTAGGAATAATATTTTATTATTATTCCAAAACAACATGTGCCATTTACATTTTTTATCCTAAGTTCCTGACCAAGGGAAGGTGATGCATGCTGGTGGAACGCATGCAGTCTCCAGGGCGACAAGTGTCGACCCTAGTGCATGTGAATAAAACAGTTTGGGTGGACCGTGAAGGGGGGACACTCTCTCATTGGGAGAGAACTGCCTAAGGGTGTATGGGCTCTGAGAAGTACGACTGACGCGATATCTGCAGAAAAACCTCGTACACCTTCTGAACTGAAAAAACCCAAGTATACCTCCAAACTGAACCAGAAAACTGTGATCAATCCTGAAAGAGCCGGTTTCACCTCTGTTTGAATCGAAAAATCTTGTGATGTGTCTGGAGAATCCATGTGCATCCACTGCCCAATAACCAGCATGTACGTGAGATATCTGTCCCGAAGCCATGACCCTGAGCCATTTTTCCATTGCAGAGCCTGTGGAAAAATCTGTGTCTATGTTTTTTTTTGTTGGTTGTGTGGCCACGCAATGCTGGACTGCGTGGGAGGTTTGTTGACCTATGAGCGATTCTCTCTAGGTGATAGAGTGCGCAGAGGAAGGAGAGAACTTCTGGAAGGAACCCTGTAGCTACCATAGAGCCCAAAGACTTACGGTCCGGTCTGTTGTTGTAACCCAAGGCAAGGGAGGTTAGTAGCCAAAGGAATGTCCAGGTGACAGAGAAGGTGTATCCTCCTGGGGTGGAACAAGCATGTGGGGAATGAGGGACTGTGGGCATTGAGAGTGGGTGGTTCCTGGTAGAGAATCCCTTCTTGAGGCTATGTTTTGTTTTCCCTGTAACCTCAGCCTAACCTAGGATTCATTGTCTCGGGGTGGAGCTTAGTCCCAGCTCGGGGGTGACCCACTGCTGAGCTGAAGAGCAATGTGGTCTAAGGCTGGGAGGTTCGTGGAAGGCCTGCACTTGGTTGGTGGATTCTACCACTTTTAAAAGATAAGTATCTGATTATGTTTTAATCATGTTTTGCATGACTCTACTATTTATGTTATCATGATTTCCGCTGTGTATATGAATTAGTGTGAAACGCCAATGATTGTTAATTATGGCAGTAACTCATATGAATACTCTGTGTAGAATGTGTTTATTCATTTAAATGCATGTGGATTATATAATATCTTTATGAGTTATGTACCGAGTTGTGTTAAAGTTTCCTTTTAAGAGCGATTAAGCCATGGTAGCTGAAAATGTGCGCTACAGTTTGGTATCAGAGCCAAGGTTTCGACACTGAGCCTAGATGGGCCAGTGGAGCTGTCTTTGGACCGAGAATGCGAGGGGAAATTGGGTCTGGAAGGCCAATTTCATACCTTGGTTTGCTCCAAAGTGTCAAGGAGTTACTTGACGAGTTTTTAAGCTCAGGAGGTATAGCGGCGTTATGAAACCACACCCAGTGTGGTATAAGTACACAGGGAAAGAGGACTCCACACCAGAAGTGTTGGAACTTTAGGATCTGTTCAGGAGGAAAGGTGAACCCTCATGACCGTCAGATCTAGAAAGTGTGCACGAGGTTTAAATTCCTTTTGAAATTGCACAGGAGTGTGGAAATTGCGATACGCGAAATCCCGAATTAGTCAGGACCGTCCATTAGAAAGAACGCGTGGGGAGCGATCAACCTTTCGCTGACTCGTAACTTGAAATGGTCAAAGGGTGAGTTCGTGAGAATTCATGAAACGTGAATTCATGATTGGATCATAACCATCGATCTAAGAGAGATCTGGACCGTTAATTGTCCAGGAAGAAATCAACATTTTGGGAGATGGGAAGTGAGGAGAGGTGAATAGCTACGAAACCCAAAACCCCAAAATCCCAAAAAAATCTACACCATATATCGTGGGGAGAAGAACTTGACCATTGGATCAAGTAGTTTAATAGACAGTGATTTCAGGATTTTGGCAAATAGAAGTTAAAGATGTGTGGATGCACGAACTTTCGATGCCCGAAACCCCGAAACGCCGAAAGGATTTGCGTCGTAGATCTGAGAAAGATCTGACCGTTGGATTTTAATAGGAATGGATGTGGATACATGGAGATGTACCATGTTCCAGTGGGTTGAGAAGAATATCGAGAGTGGTGGGACCTGATGACGTCGTTAAAAGCGACGTGGACCCTCATGAACGTGCCACGTGCCACCGTGGTTGTGGGTGACCACTGTGCTATGTGGGCTCGGAGGGTAAAGTAAATCGAAATTTCGAAAGTCGAGGGTTGGAAAGGAAAGAAACTTTGAAAGCCTCGTGGACCGAAAACCCGAAGGCCCGAAAGTCCCGAAATGCCGAAAACGAAAGTTTTGAAGACTCGAAAATTGCAGAGCCGAATGAGAGCTCAGAAAACTTATTTTAATCGAAATGTCTTTTGTTCTTGTTCGTATTGGCATATAAATGTTGTGGATTATTCATGAATTTTTAATGGCCTGAAAAAATTCGAATTGAATTGCACAGTGTGTGTGCAGAGTTCAGCGAGGTTCAGGACTCCAGTTAACCAACGCCGAGTATGGAATGGGAAAAGGTGCAGATTGCCTCCAAAACAAGAGACGAACAAGAAGGAAAGGATGTCAATGTGGAAGTGGAAGGATCGAACTCCAATGGGCACAAAAAAGAAAAGGATAAGTAAGGACACATAATGAAAATCATTAAAGGATTGCAAAGAGAGGCCCAGGCTCACCGAGCTGATAGCCGAAAGCTCATGAAAGTCAGGGATCGGTAGGGTGTATTAAACTTAATTTTTTTGAAGAGACTGGAAAGAATAGAGAGGAAACTCGAGAAGGGAAGAGACTCAAGTAAGACGAAGAGTCACAGAACCCCTGGGAGAAGAAGGAGATCAAGAAGCGTCAGGACTCCCGAGAGGAAAAGGAGGTCGAGGAGTGGTAGCCAACATCTTAGTCGCTCCCAAAGACATTCCAGTAGGGGAACAAGCGGTAGTTCGAGATCGTCTCCTACCAGAAAGCACCAAAAATCTGGAAGGGATGAATTGAAAGGGGAAATCAACAAGATTAAACCGCCTACGTTCGATGGTGAACATAAGAAGGAAGAAGATGTCGAAATATGGCTATTGGGTATGAAGAAATACTTCCAACTACAGAATTATTCTGCCCATGCAGAAGGAAGAATTGCAATGTACCAGCTGAAAGGAAAAGCATCCATGTGGTAGGATCAGTTGGTGCAGGTGCAACACATCAGAGATAAAGAGATCACGTGGAAGGATTTTAAGAGGTATTTTGAGAAGAAATACCTGACCAAAAGATACTATGACAGAAAGATGAAGGAGTTCTTCGACATCAAGTTGGGCAGTATGACCATTGATGAGTATGAATGGATTTTTCTGGAACTATTGAAGTATGTTCCATTCATCAAAGACGAGGCTGTTAAAATTCAGAGGTATCTGAGTGGACTGCCACCTTCCATTAGTGACAAGATTCAATATGATGATCCTAAAACTATGGAAGAAACAATAAGAAGGGAGAAATGCTTATACTAACAACAAAGAGAAAAGAATACCTTTCGGAAGGCTTGGGATGACCAGAAGAGGTTTAAGAAAGAACATAGGTAGAAGGGAAACAAGCCTCCCTTTTTCAAGAACAACCCTTGGGGACAATCATCTTTTAGAGACCTTAGGAAAGTTTAAGGGGGTGAGAAGATGCCAAGGTCTCCACCTATGGAGTGTTGGAGCTGTAAAGGGAATTATAGGTACAGAGACTGCACCCATAGAAAATACGAAGCAAGAACTATCCATACTATTCAGCAAGCTGAAATAGTGGAGGATATGGGCAGCAGAATGTTGAGGATCTACGCAGCCCTAGACAACAAACAAGAAAAATTTCAATCGCACATGATTGAAGTGGAAGGTACGATCAACAACCGACCACTTGTTATTTTAATTGATTCAGGGGCTAGCCATAGTTATATAGATCCTAGAGTGGTGGAAAGTTTGCATTTAACAAGAAGCAAATATGAAAATTCTTGGTTAGTGAAGTTGGCCACAGGGACCAAGAGGAAGGTCACTAAATTGGTTAAGTCTTGTTCAGTGGACATGAAAGGAATGAGCATTAAGGCTGAATTGAACATTTTTCCTTTAGGCTCATACGATTGCTTAATTGGGATTGACTGGTTGGACCAACACCATGCCCTTCTGGATTGTCGTAACAAGAGGTTTACCTACCTGAACGAAGAGGGAAATCCGGTAACAGTCCAAGGAATTCCTAGAGCCGTGGATGTTAGGGAAATCTCAGACATGCAGCTGAAGAAATGTTACTGGAAAGGTTGTCAATTATATGCAGCTCGGGTGGAAGAAGCATCCCGAGATGTAGTCTCGAATCTGGAAGATCACAAGATACTCAAAGAGTTCAAGGATGTATTTCAGGAGGTACCTAGACTACCTCTAAAGAGGGATATTTATTTTTCTATAAATTTGATGCCTAGAGTAGCTCCAGTTTCGAAGGCTCCTTATAGAATGAGTACGCCAAAGCTGAAAGAGTTGCAATTGCAGCTCGAAGAGCTACTAAAGAAGGGATACATTCACCCCAGCGTGTCACCTTGGGGAGCCCCGGTCCTATTCGTGAAGAAGAAAGATGGTACGTTGAGACTGTGTATTGATTTCCGACAGTTGAATAAGGTCACTGTCAAGAACAAGTATCCTCTTCCCAGGATTGATGATCTTTTTGATCAGTTGAAGGATGCGAAAATATTTTCAAAAATAGATCTCATATCTGGATATCACCAAGTGAGAATAAATGATGAGGACATTAGCAAGACCACCTTTAGAACAAGGTACGGTCATTATGAATTCACAGTGGTGTCGTTTAGACTGACAAATGCACCTGTTGTTCTCATGTGCTTAATGAATGGAGTGTTCAGAGATTATTTGGACAAGTTTGTCATAGTCTTCCTGGATGATATCTTGGTGTATTCCAAGACAGAGGAAGATCATGAACAACACCTGAGAATGGTGCTGCAGGTGTTGAGAGAACACCAACTATACACAAAACTGGGCAAGTGCTTATTTTACCAAAGGAAGATTCATTACTTGGGGCACATTATATCAAAGGAAGGGATCATTGTGGATCCTGAAAAGGTTGAGGCCATTCGAGAATGGTCAGCACCAAGGAATGTGGCGGAAGTTAGATCTTTTATGGTTCTAACAGGATACTACAGAAGGTTTATAGCCAGATTCTCAAAGATAGCTCACCCTATCACTTCCTTGCAAAGGATGGAGAAGGAGTTCAAGTGGACTGAAGAATGTGAGAGCAACTTCCAGTGATTGAAGCAGCTACTAACCAGTGCTCCAATTATGAAGATTGCAGACCCAAATAAGGATTACATAGTGTGGATAGATGCGTGTAAGGAGGGGCTAGGAGGAGTTCTCAGCCAAGAGGGATTTTTAATTTGTTATGAGTCCCAAAAGCTAAAAGAGCATGAAAGGAATTATGCCACTCATGATTTAGAGCTAGCAGCAATCATCCACGCCTTGAGGAAATGGAGACATTACCTCATGGGAAGGAGATTTGAATTAAGAACAGACCACAACAGTCTGAAGTATTTATTTGATCAGCTGAATTTAAATGCGAGGTAAACCAGATGGCTGGAGTTTCTATGCGAATATGACTTTGATATCAAGAATATCAAAGGGAAATAAAATAAGGTGGTTGATGCACTCAACAGAAAAGTGCACGAATTACATGCTACAGCCATTAGCATGTACATAACTGAGATGAAAGACAAAATTTTGGAAGCTGCAAATACTAATTTGCAATACAGAAGTCTTGTAGCAAAGTTATAGCAGCGTGAGAGACCACAGACCAAGGAGAGTTACACCTTGGGAACTGATGGTTTACTTCTGTATAAAAATAGAGTGTATGTACCCAATGTCCGAGAATTGAAGCTAGCAATTCTAAAGGAGATGCATAACGTGGCTTATGATGGACATCCTGGATATCAGAAGACTGTGGCAGCAGTCAAAAGCCATTATTTTTGGCCAGGTATGAAGAAAGAATTTTTTGAATACATCACCAGATGTATGGAGTGCCAGAAGGTTAAGGCTGAGCATAGACACCCAACAGGGTTGCTGTAGCCTTTACCCATTCCTGAGTGGAAATGGAACGTGGTAACAATGGATTTTATCACCAGAATACCTAGAACTAACAAGCAACATGATTCAATCATGGTGGTGGTGGACAAGATTACTAAAGCCGCCCATTTTATTCCACTGAAAACCACCCACAGGGCAACTGATGTTGCTAATATCTTTTTAAAAGAAGTTGCACGCTTGCACGGAATTCCTAAGACAATTGTGTCTGATAGGGACCCGAAATTCACCTCGAATTTCTGGAAAGGATTGTTCAAGGGATTCAGAAGGAATCTGCACTTTAGTACAGTGTATCATCCTGAGTCTGATGGTCAAACAGAGAGGGTGAACAGGGTAATAGAAGACATATTGAAAATGTATGTGATGGACAAACCATCAAGGTGGGAAAACTACCTGTATTTGGTAGAATTCGCCTACAATAATGGGTATCATGCATCATTGAAGATGAGCCCATTCGAATCACTTTATGGTAGAAAGTGAAACACTCCAGTGAGCTAGGATAATCCAGTTGACAAAGCAGTAGTTGGGCCTGAGCTGCTCAAAGAGATGGAAGATCAAATGATAAAAATTAAACAGAATCTAAAAGCATCCCAGGATAGGCAGAAAAGTTACACTGACAGTAACAGAACCCATAGAGAATTCAAAGTGGGTGACCATGTTTTCCTGAAAGTG
The DNA here is from genome assembly GCA_010110895.2 of Picea sitchensis. Taxonomy (NCBI): domain Eukaryota; kingdom Viridiplantae; phylum Streptophyta; class Pinopsida; order Pinales; family Pinaceae; genus Picea; species Picea sitchensis. The sequence continues at coordinate 57,394 of SNQJ01S0000081.1, read as the reverse complement.
AAGACTAACAGGAGTTCCCTGAAGTTGGGAAGTTGCGCCAAATTGGAAGCAAGATTTTGTGGGCCATTTGAGATCCTGGAAAGGATTGGGCCAGTTGCATACATGCTTGCACTACCTGCATATATGACTATGCATAATGTGTTCCATGTTTCATTGCTTAAGAAATATGTACCTGATGCTAAACATGTTATCAATTGGAATGTGATTCAGGTGGAACCAGAAGGTGTCCTGCAAGTGCATCCTGTGTGCATATTGGAGAGGAAAAGAAAACAGCTCTAGAATCGATCCATAGAGCTTATAAAGGTCCAGTGGACCTGGTACGGTCCTGAGGATGTGACATGGGAGCATGAAGAAGTTATGCGAGCAGAGTAGCTGCATCTTTTTGAAAATTTTGAAAAGCTTGTAGAGACAGTGTAAGTTGCACTGAGGACACTGAAAAAATAAGGGAGGGGGATTGTAATGTCCCCAAGGCCGATCCCAGTTGTAAATATAATGTATGAAATGAATTGTAAATATGTGTTATAGGCTGGTGAGCCAAGTTTGTATAAGCCGGTGGGATTATGTGATTGCTAGGCCAGAGAGCCTAAGGGTTGGAGGCCAAGGGCCTGATTTTGTACTTGTATATATGCAAAAACATTTAATAAAATTGTAAACACCGCCAGGTGCAGACCGACCACGATGAATGAGTGAAGGGGGANAACCCATAGAGAATTCAAAGTGGGTGACCATGTTTTCCTGAAAGTGAAGACTAACAGGAGTTCCCTGAAGTTGGGAAGTTGCGCCAAATTGGAAGCAAGATTTTGTGGGCCATTTGAGATCCTGGAAAGGATTGGGCCAGTTGCATACATGCTTGCACTACCTGCATATATGACTATGCATAATGTGTTCCATGTTTCATTGCTTAAGAAATATGTACCTGATGCTAAACATGTTATCAATTGGAATGTGATTCAGGTGGAACCAGAAGGTGTCCTGCAAGTGCATCCTGTGTGCATATTGGAGAGGAAAAGAAAACAGCTCTAGAATCGATCCATAGAGCTTATAAAGGTCCAGTGGACCTGGTACGGTCCTGAGGATGTGACATGGGAGCATGAAGAAGTTATGCGAGCAGAGTAGCTGCATCTTTTTGAAAATTTTGAAAAGCTTGTAGAGACAGTGTAAGTTGCACTGAGGACACTGAAAAAATAAGGGAGGGGGATTGTAATGTCCCCAAGGCCGATCCCAGTTGTAAATATAATGTATGAAATGAATTGTAAATATGTGTTATAGGCTGGTGAGCCAAGTTTGTATAAGCCGGTGGGATTATGTGATTGCTAGGCCAGAGAGCCTAAGGGTTGGAGGCCAAGGGCCTGATTTTGTACTTGTATATATGCAAAAACATTTAATAAAATTGTAAACACCGCCAGGTGCAGACCGACCACGATGAATGAGTGAAGGGGGACTGAGATTCCACAGAGAAGGCAAGGGATTAGGGGCTGGAAGGTGGGAAAAGGGGCTTAACCCTAGGAATAATATTTTATTATTATTCCAAAAGAACATGTGCCATTTATATTTTTTATCCTAAGTTCCTGACCAAGGGAAGGTGATGCATGCTGGTGGAACGCATGCAGTCTCCAGGGCAGCAAGTGTCGACCCTGGTGCATGCGAATAAAACCGTTTGGGTGGACCGTGAAGGGGGGACACACTCTCATTGGGAGCGGACTGCCTGAGGGTGTATGGGATCTGAGCAATACGACTAACGCGAGCTCTGGAGAAAACCTTGTACACCTTCTGAACTGAAAAACCCGATTATACCTCTGAACTGAACCAGAAAACTGTGATCGATCCTGAAAGAGCCGATTTCACCTCTGTTTGAATCAAAAAAGCTCGTGTTGTGTCTGGAGAATCCATTTGCATCCACTTCTCGAGATCGATCCTGTACGTGAGATCTTTGTCCTGAAGTCGTGACCCTGATCCATTTTTCCATTGCTCAGCCTGTGGAAAAAGTCGTGTCTGTGTTTTTTTTTTTGTTGACCTGTGAGCAATTCTCAAACTCCTGGAAGGAACCCTGTAGCTACCACAGAGCCCAAAAAATTTTGGTCTGGTCTGTTGCTGTAACCCAAGGCAAGGGAGGTTAGCAACCGAAGGACTGTCCAAGTGACAGAGAAGGTGTATCCTCTTGGGGTGGAACATGCATGTGGGGAATGAGGCATGTGGGTAGTGAGTGTGGGTGGTTCCTGGGAGAGAATCCCTTCCTGAGGCTGTGTGTTTCTTTCCCTGTAACCTTAGCCTAAACTAGGATTCTTTGTCTAGGGGTGGAGCTTGGTCCTAGCTCAGGGGTGACCCACTGCTGAGCTGAAGAGCAGTGTGGTCTAAGGCTAGGAGGTTCGTGGAAGGCCTGCACTTGGTTGGTGGATTCTACCACTGTTAAAAGATAAGTATCTAATTATGTTTTAATCATGTTTTGCATGACTCTATTGTTTATGTTATCATGATTTTCGTTGTGTATATGAATTAGTATGAAACGCCAGTGATTGTTAATTATGGCAGTAACTCATATGAATACTCTGTGTAGAATGCGTTTATTTGTTTAAATGCATGTGGATTATATAATACCTGTATGAGTTATGTACCAAGTGGTGTTAAAGTTTCCTTTTAAGAGCGATTAATCCATGGTAACTGAAAAGGTGCACTACAGTTTGGTATCAGAGCCAACGTTTCGACACTTAGCCTAGATGGGCCAGTGGAGCTGTCTTTGGACCGAGAATGCGAGGGGAAATTGGGTCTGAAAGGCCAATTTCGGACCCTGGTTTTCTCCAAAGTGTTAAGTAGTTACTTGACGAGTTTTTAAGCTCAGGAGGTATAGTGGCGTTATGAAACCGCAACCAGTGTGGTATAAGTACACAGGGAAAGAGGACTCCACACCAGAAGTGCTGGAACTTTAGGATCTGTTCGAGAGGGAAGGTGAACCCTCATGACCGTCAGATCTGGAAAGTGTGCACGAGGTTTAAAGACCTTTTGAAATTGCACAGGAGTGTGGAAATTGTGATACGCGAAATCCCGAATTAGTCAGGACCGTCCATTAGAAAGAACGCGTGGGGAGCGATCAACCTTTCGCTAACTCGTAACTTGAAATGGTCAAAGGGTGAGTTCGTGAGAATAAACGAAAGGCAAATTCATGATTGGATCATAACCATCGATCTAAGAGAGATCTGGACCGTTAATTGTCCAGGAAGAAATCAACGTTTTGGGAGATGGGAAGTGAGGAGAGGTGAATAGCTCAGAAACCCAAAACCCCGAAATCCCGAAACAATCTACACCATAGATCTTGGGGATAATAACTTGACCATTGGATCAAGTAGTTTAATAGACAGTGATTTTAGGATTTCGGAAAAAAGAAGTTGAAGATGTGTGGATGCACGAACTTTCGATGCCCGAAACCCCGAAACGCCGAAAGGATTTGTGCCGTAGATCTGAGAAAGATCTGACCGTTGGATTTTAATAGGAATGGACGTGGAAACATGGAGATGTACCACATGCCAGTGGATCAAGAAGAAGAGCGAGAGTGGTGGGACCCGATGACGTCGTTAAAAGTGACGTGGACCCTCATGAACGTGCCACGTGCCACCGTGGTTGTGGGTGACCACTGTGCTATGTGGGCTCGGAGGGTAAAGTAAATCGGAATTTCAAAAGTCGAGGGTTGGAAAGGAAAGCAAGTCTGAAAGCCTCGTGGACCGAAAACCCGAAGTCCCGGGTACCGAAAATCCGAAGGCCCGAAAGTCCCGAAATGCCGAAAACGAAATTTTTGAAGACACAAAAATTGCAGAGCCGAATGAGAGCTCAGAAAACTTATTTTAATAGAAATGTCTTTTGTTCTTGTTCATATTGGCATATAAATGTTGTGGATTGTTCATGAATTTTTAATGGCCTGACAAACTTCGAATTGAATTGCACAGTGCATGTGCAGAGTTCAACGAGGGTCAGGAATCCAGTTAACCAACGCCGAGTATGGAATGGGAAAAGGTGCAGATTTCCTCCAAAACAAGAGACGAACAAGAAGGAAAGGATGTCAATGTGGAAGTGGAAGGATCGAACTCCAATGGGAATGGAAAAGAAAAGGATAAGGAAGGACACATAATGAAAATCATTGAAGGATTGCAAAGAGACGCCCAGGCTCGCCGAGATGATAGCCGAAAGCTCATGAAAGTCAGGGATCGATAGGGTGTATTAAACTTAAAATTTTTGAAGAGCCTGGAAATAATAGAGAGGAAACTCGAGAAGGGAAGAGACTCAAGTAAGACGAAGAGTCACAGAACCCCTGGGAGAAAAAGGAGATCAAGAAGCGTCAGGACTCCCAAGAGGAAAAGGAGGTCAAGGAGTGGTAGCCGACATCTTAGTCGCTCCCAAAGACATTCCAGTAGGGGAACACGCGGTAGTTCGAGCTCGTCTCCTACCAGAAAGCACCGAAAATCTGGAAGGGATGAATTGAAAGGGGAAATCAACAAGATTAAACCACCTACGTTCGATAGTGAACATAAGAAGGAAGAAGATGTTGAAATATGGCTGCTGGGTATGAAGAAATACTTCCAACTGCAGAACTATTCTGCCCATGCACAAGGAAGAATTGCAATGTACCAGTTGAAAGGAAAAGCATCCATGTGGTAGGATCAGTTGGTGCAGGTGCAACACATTAGAGAGAAAGAGATCACGTGGAAGGAGTTTAAGAGGTATTTTGAGAAGAAATACCTGACCAAAAGATACTGTGACAGAAAGATGAAGGAGTTCTTCGAACTCAAGTTGGGCAGTATGGCCATTGATGAGTATGAATGAAGTTTTCTAGAACTATTGAAGTATGTTCCATTCATCAAAGACGAGGCTGTTAAAATTCATAGGTATCTGAGTGGACTGCCACCTTCCATTAGTGACAAGATTCAATATGATGATCCTAAAACTATGGAAGAAATAATAAGAAGGGCGAAATTCTTATACGAATAGAAAAGAGAAAAGCCTACCTTTTGGAAGGCTTGGGATGACCAGAAGAGGTTTAGGAAAGAACATAGGTAGAAGGGAAACAAGCCTCCCTTTTTCAACAACATCCCTTGGGGATAGTCATCTTTTAGAGACCCCAGGAAAGTTGAAGGGGGTGAGCAGATGCCAAGGTCTCCACCTATGGAGTGTTGGGGTTGTAAAGGGAATCATAGGTATAGAGACTGCCCCCACAGAAAAGACGAAGAAATAGCTATCCATATTGTTCAGCAAGATGAAACAATGGAGGATATGGGCAGCAGAATGCTGAGGATCTACACAGCCCTGGACAACAAACAAGCAGAATTTCAATCGCACATGATTGAAGTGGGAGGTAGGATCAACAACCGACCACTTGTTATTTTAATTGATTCAGGAGCTAGCCATAGTTATATAGATCCTAGAGTGGTGGAAATTTTTCATTTAACAAGAAGCAAACATGAAAATTCTTGGTTAGTGAAGTTGGCCACAGGGCCCAAGAGGAAGGTCACTAAATTGGTTAAGTCTTGTTCAGTGGACATGAAAGGAATAAGCACTAAGGCTGAATTGAACATTTTGCCTTTAGGCTCATACGATTGATTAATTGGGATGGACTGGTTGGACCAGCACCATGCCCTTCTGGATTGTCATAACAAGAGGTTTACCTGCCTTAACGAAGAGGGAAATCCGATAACAATCCAAGGAATTCCTAGAGCTATGGCTGTTAGGGAAATCTCAGCCATGCAGCTGAAGAAATGTTACCGGAAAGTTTGTCAATTATATGCAGCTCGGGTGGAAGAAGCATCCCGATATGTAGTCTCGAATCTGAAAGATCACAAGGTACTCAAAGAGTTCAAGGATGTATTTCAGGAGGTACCTAGACTACGTCCGAAGAGGGACATCGATTTTTCTATAAATTTGATGCCTAGAGCAGATCCAGTTTCGAAGGCTCCTTATAGAATGAGTACGCCAGAGCTAAAAGAGTTGCAATTGCAGCTCAAAGAGCTACTAAAGAAGGGATACATTCGCCCCAGTGTGTCACCTTGGGGAGCCCCGGTCCTATTCGTGAAGAAGAAAGATGGGACGTTGAGACTGTGCATTGGTTTCCGACAGTTGAATAAGGTCACTGTCAAGAACAAGTATCCTCTGCCCAGGATTGATGATCTTTTTGATTAGTTGAAGGATGCGAAAATATTTTCAAAAATAGATCTCAGATCTGGATATCACCGAGTTAGAATAAATGATGATGACATTAGCAAGACCACCTTTAGAACAAGGTACGGTCATTATGAATTCACAGTGGTGCCGTTTAGACTGACAAATGCACCTGTTGTTTTCATGTGCTTAATGAATGGAGTGTTCAGAGATTATTTGGAAAAGTTTGTCATAGTCTTCCTAGACGATATCTTGGTGTATTCCAAGATAGAGGAAGAACATGAACAACATCTGAGAATGGTGTTGCAGGTGTTGAGAGAACACCAGCTGTACAAAAAAATGGGCAAGTGCTCATTTTTCCAAAGGCATATTCATTACTTGGGGCACATTATATCAAAGGAAGGGATCATTGTGGATCCTGAAAAGGTTGAGGCCATTCGAGAATGGTCAGCACCAAGGAATGTGGCGGAAGTTAGATATTTTATGGGTTTGGCAGGCTACTACAGAAGGTTTATAGCCATATTCTCAAAGATAGCTCACCCTATCACTTCCTTGCAAATAAAGGAGAATAAGTTCCAGTGGACTGAAGAATGTGAGAGCAACTTCCAGTGATTGAAGCAACTACTAACCAGTGTTCCAATTCTGAAGATTGCAGACCCAAATAAGGATTACGTAGTGTGCACAGATGTGTGTAAGGAGGGGCTGGGAGGAGTTCTCAGCCAAGAGGGATTTGTAATTTGTTATGAGTCCCGAAAGCTAAAAGAGCATGAAAGGAATTATGCCACTCACGATTTAGAGCTAGCAGCAATCATCCACGCCTTGAGGAAATGGAGACATTACCTCATGGGAAGGAGATTTGAATTAAGAACAAACCACAACTGTCTGAAGTATTTATTTGATCAGCTGACTTTAAATGCGAGGCAAACCAGATGGATGGAGTTTCTATACGAATATGACTTTGATATCAAGCATATCAAAGGGAAAGAAAATAAGGTGGTTGATGCACTCAGTAGAAAAGTGAACGAATTACATGCTACAACCATTAACATGTACAGAATTGAGATGAAAGACAAAATTTTGGAAGCTGCAAATACTAATTTGCAATACAGAAGTCTTGTAGCAAAGCTATAACAGTGTGAGAGACCACAGACCAAGGAGAGTTACACCTTGGGAACTGATGGTTTACTTCTGTATAAAAACAGAGTGTATGTACCCAATGTTTGAGAATTGAAGCTAGCAATTCTAAAGGAGATGCATAACGTGGCTTATGCTGGACATCCTAGATATTAGAAGAATGTGGCAGCAGTCAAAATCCATTATTTTTGGCCAAGTATGAAGAAATAAATTATTGAATACATCACCAGATGTATGGAGTGCCAGAAGGTTAAGGATGAGCATAGACACCTAGTAGGGTTGCTGCAGCATTTACCCATTTCTGAGTGGAAATGGAACGTGGTAACAATGGATATTATCACCAGACTACCTAGAACTAACAAGAAACATGATTCAATCATGGTGGTGGTGGAAAAGATTACTAAAGCCGCCCATTTTATTCCACTGAAAACCACCCACAGGGCAGCTGATGTTGCTAATATATTTTTAAAAGAAGTTGCACGCTTGCACGGAATTCCTAAGACAATTGTGTCTGATAGGGACCCGAAATTCACCTCAAATTTCTGGAAAGGATTGTTCAAGGGATTCAGAATGAATCTGAACTTTAGTACAACATATCATCCTGAGTCTGATGGTCAGACAGAGAGGGTGAATAGGGTAATAGAAGACATACTAAGAATGTATGTGATGGAGAAACCATCAAGGTGGGAAAACTACTTGTATTTGGTAGAATTTGCCTACAATAATGGGTATCATGCATCATTGAAGATGATCCCATTCGAAACACTTTATGGAAGAAAGGAAAACACTCTAGTGAGCTGGGATAATCCATCTGACAGAGCAGTAGTTGGGCCTGAGCTGCTCAAAGAGATGGAAGATCAAATGATAAAAATTAAACAGAATCTAAAAGCTGCCCAAGATAGGCAGAAACGTTACACTGACAGTAACAGAACCCATAGAGAATTCAAAGTGGGTGACCATGTTTTCCTGAAAGTGAAGAATAACAGGAGTTCCCTGAAGTTGGGAAGTTGCACCAAATTGGCAGCAAGATTTTGTGGGCCATTTGAGATCCTGGAAAGGATTGGGCCAGTTGCATACATGCTTTCACTACCTGCATCTATGATTGTGCATAATGTGTTTCATGTTTCACTTCTTAAGAAATATGTACCTGATGCTAATCATGTTATCAATTGGAATGTGATTCAGGTGGAACCAGAAGGTGTCCTGCAAGTGCATCTTGTGTGCATATTGGACAGGAAAAGCAAACAGCTCCCGAATCGAGCCATAGATCTTATAAAGGTCCAGTGGACCTGGTACGGTCCTGAGGATGTGACATGGGAGCATGAAGAAGTTATGCGGGCAGAGTACCCACATCTTTTTGAAAATTTTGAAAAGCTTGCAGAGACAGTGTAAGTTGCACTGAGGACAGTGAAAAAATAAGGGAGGGGGATTGTAATGTCCCCAAGGCCGAGCCCAGTTGTAAATCTGATGTATGAAATGAATTGTAAATATGTGTTATAGGCTGGTGAGCCAAGTTTGTATAAGCCAGTGGGCTTATGTGATTGTTAGGCCAGAGAGCCTAAGTGTTGGAGGCCAAGGGCCTGATTTTGTACTTGTATATATGAAAAAACATTTAATAAAATTGTAAACATCGCCAGGTGCAGACCGACCACGATGAATGAGTGAAGGGGGACTGAGCTTCCACAGAGAAGACAAGGGATTAGGGGCTGGAAGGTGGGAAAAGGGGCTTAAGCCTAGGAATAATATTTTATTATTATTCCAAAAGAACATGTGCCATTTATATTTTTTATCCTATGTTCCTGACCAAGGGAAGGTGATGCGTGCTGGTGGAATGCATGTAGTCTCCAGGGTGACAAGTGTCGACCCTAGTGCATGCGAATAAAACAGTTTGGGTGGACCGTGAAGGGGGGACACTCTCTCATTGGGAGAGGAATGCCTGAGGGTGTATGGGCTCTGAGCAGTACGACTGACGCGAGCTCTACAGAAAAACCTTGTACACCTTCTGAACTGAAAAACCCGATTATACCTCTAAACTGAACCAGAAAACTGTGATCGATCCTGAAAGAACCAGTTTCACCTCTGTTTGAATCGAAAAAGCCCGTGCTGTGTCTGGAGAATCTGTGTGCTTCCACTGCCTGAGATCAATCCTGTACGTGAGATCTCTGTCTCGAAGCCATGACCCTGAGCCATTTTTCCACTGCTCAGCCTGTGGAAAAAATCGTGTCTGTTTTTTTTTGTTTTTTTGACCTGTGAGCGATTCTTGAACTCCTGGAAGGAACCTTGTAGCTACCACAGAGCCCAGAGACTTCTGGTCCGGTCTGTTGCTGTAACCCAAGGCAAGGGAGGTTAGCAACCGAAGGACTGTCCAGGTGACAGAGAAGGTGTGTCCTCCTGGGGTGGAACAGGCATGTGGGGAATGAGGGACTGTGGGTAGTGAGTGTGGGTGGTTCCTGGGAGAGAATCCCTTCCTGAGGTTGTCTGTTGCTTTCCCTGTAACCTTAGCCTAACCTAGGATTCCTTGTCTCGGGGTGGATCTTAGTCCCAGCTCGGGGGTGACCCACTGCTGAGCTGAAGAGCAGTGTGGTCTAAGGCTGGGAGGTTCGTGGAAGGCCTGCACTTAGTTGGTGGATTCTACCACTGTTAAAATATAAGTATCTAATTATGTTTTAATCATGTTTTGCATGACTCTATTGTTTATGTTATCATGATTTCCGTTGTGTATATGAATTAGTATGAAACGCAAGTGATTGTTAATTATGGCAGTAACTCATATGAATACTCTGTGTAGAATGCGTTTATTCGTTTAAATGCATGTGGATTATATAATACCTGTATGAGTTATGTACCAAGTGCTGTTAAAGTTTCCTTTTAAGAGCGATTATGCCATGGTAGCTGAAAAGGTGCGCTACATTCCCACCAATGTTTGACATGAGGGAGAGATTTAAGGAGTGCGAAGGTGATCTTTTCTTTGTAGGAAAAATTGTGAATAGAGAAATAACCTTCTAGCAGAGTTAACCATTTTTCTAAGGTTTCTGCATCTATTTGTCCTTCAAATACAAGAATATCAAAATTAACTTGTACCTTGAAAGGCGAAGTGCTTCCAAAGTGGTCGCTTGATGAGGATTTGCCTGTTGCTATCAGAAGGCATTGAAGGATGTGAGAAAAATTCTCCATCATTTCGTCCCTCTGTCGCGTGAGAACTTGCTCAAGCAACAGACTGATAGGATCGTCTGCTCAGTCGTTTTTCTTTCTTCCGCCATTGAGGGTTTCTTGGGTGTGCGAGAGCGATTGTCTTCAAGAGAGACAAGATTGAGACCCAAATTGCTATACTCAGACCTCCTTGGGGACATACATTGGAAAAACGATCAAGAACAACCTACTCTGATACCACTGATCCAGATTATTTTCGACACAAAATGCGAGCGGAGATATAATAAAGAAATGCACAGAGATATCGCAGATATTCAATAAGATAACATAAATGTTTCATAGATGTAACCATAAACACATATATACAGTAATATATGATTTCTATTAATGAAATAAATGTACAGAGACTGTAAAAAATACAGAGTTAAAGACTCGCTAGAATGGTGGCAGCTTACCTCTCAGAAGAGATGTGACGGCTACTCACATTCGCAAGAAGATGATTAAAATGAAGCTCTAAAGGACTTTTTACAATAAACAGGAATGCCAAAAACACTAGACAACCAAAAACCTAACACTAGGAGATGAAGCGCCAAAAGTCATGTGGGCCTCGTTTGGGTAAGTTAGTACATCAACTTCTCGGGGTCGTAATGTTTGCATACGATCTCCGTTTTAGGCGTATGATAGATCGTTTGAAAGGTATCATTGAGGAGATTCATTTTGGGGGCTCAATCATGCATTTGGCCATCATAGAGAACCTCGATCTAAAAAAAAACTTCATTTAAGCCATCAAAATGGCCCTGGAAGTTAAAACCTGCTAAAAATAGTAAATTGCCAAAATTGCCAGAAAACTATTTTGAGCCAGTCGAAAAAGGTGGGTGGCCATCGATATCCACCTGGATCAATCCTCCCTCCTTAGGAAGCAATGGTCTCCATTGCATTGAGTTCCCGGGGGAGAGGGAAAAGTGTTTGTTGGATCTGCATCTTGGTGAGCTGCTTGAATTGCTAGAGACATCGCGATGCTCAGTTTGTGGAAGTATGTCAAGAACCCGTTGAGGCTAAGGTTGTTCAAAAAGTTGAGATAAATGAGAGGACGATGTGCAGAAGGAATCTTTGCGCTTTGTTGCAGCCTTGTCGACCTGCTTCTGTTGGATAGAAGGTGCTTGGGGTGAGGTTGTAGTGGTTGCAGTGTCCTTTTGTTCTCATTTTGAAAAGATTATGAAGAAGCTAAATTTTGCAGTATGAGATACTACCTTGCGACACTTTTTAGGTGGAACAATAGTCGAAACTACCTCTGGTATTCTGTAGAGATGAGCCCCCAAAGTAACAATGACACTATGGGGTCGAGACTCATAAACAACATGGCACTTCCACATATATGGCTGGACCAAGATAACATCACAAACATCCAGTGGGACAACATCACATAATACCTCATCCTTGAAGGTCTGGATTTCGTATGACAATCGACATTGCTGGCTGACACAGATATATCGTCCTTGGCGAAGCCACCCAATGTTGTATGGCTTCAAGTGTGGTGTTGTCGACAATCCCAACTGTTTGACGACCTCTACTGAGATGAGGTTCTTCTGGCTTCCGCTATCAACAATAAAATGCAACGGGGTCCCCTTCACCCACATATGTGAATGAAAAAGGTGCTCCCTCTGTTAAGGATCTGTTGGTTCTTCTGGTTGAATTGTTGCGATCGCGACAATAGCGGTGGGGTTCGCGTCAATGATATGTCATTTACCATTATTTTCATAATCATATTCTAAATCAAGGTTCGGCTCTTTGTCTTTGATCTCAACCACCAATGATTGTTTTGAGCGACATTCATCGATGTTGTGCCAGGGGCTTTTGTGGAACTCGCACCATTTTCCGATGTCCTTCTTTGTCTTCCCGTGACCCTTCTTTTCATATGTCTTGGACCGGTTTTCAGGAGACTATTTGTTAGGGCTCTCTTTGTCATACTTTGGTTGTTGCGGATTTGTAGACCCAAACTCACGTTTGTTCTAGTGCTTAAATTTCTGCTCGATTTTAACGACATATCGATAAGAAACACCGAGTGAAGAGATATCCAAAAAATCCATTTCATTTTGGATGTATCTGTGTAGAGCCCCATGGTATTTCAGAACCAAATGTCGTTCGGAGTCTTTGATACCTAGCTTGGTGCGCAAGGTATGGAAGGTATTGGTGAACCCTAGAATTGCTTGGCCCCTCTCTTATCTTAATGTGGTCCATCTCATGTACTGGTCCTCATAGTTGCCAACAGGATAACACTGTTCCTTACAACATCCACACAAAAATCCCAAGTGGGCTCGACCCCATATATTCCAGACTCCTCTATGTAACTTTGCTCCCAGTAAGTTTCCCACCAATGTTTGACATGAGGGAGAGATTTAAGGAGTGTGAAGGTGATATTTTCTTTGTCGAAAAAATTATGAACAGAGAATTAACCTTCTAGTAGAGTTAACCATTTTTCTAGAGCTTCTGCACCTATCTGTCCTTCAAATACAGGAATATCAAAATTAACTTAAACCTTAAAAGGCGAGGTGCTTCCAAAGTGGCCACTTAATGAATATGTGCATGTTGCTATCGGCAGGCGTTGAAGGATGTGGAAACAATTCTCCATCATTTCATCCCTCTGTCACGTGAGAGCTTGCTCAAGCAACAGACTGATAGGATCATCTGCTCCGTCGTTTTTTTTTTCTTCCGCCATTGAGGGTTTCTTAGGTGTGCGAGAGCGATTGTCTTTAAGAGAGACAAGCTCGAGACCGAACTTGCTATACTCGGACCTCGTCGGGGACATGCACTGGAAAAACGATCAAGAACAACCTGCTCTGATACCACTGATCCAAATTATTTTCGGCACGAAATGCAAGCGGAGATATAATAAAGAACTGCACAGAGATATCGCAGATATTCAATATGATAACATAAATGTGTTAGAGATGCAACCATAAGCATAGATGTATAGTAATACACGATTTCTATTAATGAAATAAATGTACAGAGACTGTAAAAAATACAGAGTGAAAGACTCGCTAGAATGGTGGCAGCTTATCTTTGAGAAGAGATGTGACGGTTACTCGCATTCGCAAGAAGATGATTACAATGAGGCTTTGAAGGTCTTTTTACAATAAACATGAATTCTAAAAAGCCTAGACATCCAAAAACCTAACCCTAGGAGATAAAGTGCTAGAAGTCATGTGGGCCCCGTTTGGGTAAGTTAGTACATCAACTTCCCAGGGTCGTAACTTTTGTATACAATCTCCGTTTTAGGCGTATGATAGCTCATTGGAAAGATATCATCGAGGATATTCATTTTGGGGGATCAATCATACATTCGGATATAATTAAGAACCTATATCTCTAAAAACCTTCATTCAGGCCCTCAAAATGGCCCCGGAAGTTAAAACCTTCTAAAAATAGTAAATTGTCAAAATTGTCAGAAAATTGTTTTGAGCCAATCGAAAAAGGTGGGTGGCCACCTATATCCACCAGGATCCACCCACCAAAACCACCCAACATAAACACCCAAATTGATGAGGGGTAGGACACATTAAGAACACTTGTAATCAATTAGTGGGAATGAGAGAACCAAGCAGAGAGTCATTGGCCACTTCATTGGATGTCATTGTGAGGTCAATTGCAAGTGCCCAAGGGAAATTGAATTCTATTTCTGAATAGAGGGCAAGAATGTTTGAGTATTAAAACATTGGATTGGATAAAAAGTGTTGATGCTGCAAGGCGGGAAGAGAGGGGCAAGAGAGGGGGCTCGGCGGGAAGAGAGGGGAATTTCACCCTAGGTTGAGAGCCCCAATGAGAAAACACATTAGACCCTAGGATAAATCTCCTCTAACCTAAATTACAAGCATGAATTCCTTTTGCTTTGTATTTTTTAATATTTAATTTTTATGTGTTTTGTAATTTATGATTTTTGTACATTTTTTACTTTTATAAAAGTTAGAAAAAAAATTGAAATATTACAAGAATAATAATAAACAAAGGAGTAAAAGAAAAGTAAATGATAATAGTTAAACATTAGTTTGTTGCATAACAAAGTTAACTAATAAATAACAAAGAAAGTGCTAATACTTAACCAACTAATCAAAAGGAAAGAAAAAGGGTAAGTAATAAATTGAATTAATTGTTATATTAACAAGTTAGGTTTGTAAATAATTAATATACAAATATTTTCAAAGAAAAATAAAAAACTTAAAAGTTTGGAAATAACTTTGCCGTGAGAAAAAAATCTTTACTAATTGTGATTTTATTTATCTATTTGTTTTTAAAATATTCTTCTGCAAGAAATTTAAGAAAAATAAACCCATAAAAATTATGAATGCTAATAAAGAAAAGAGTGTACATGAAAGAAAGGAAATTTAAAAGATTGTTTTTTATTTTTCTTTAAAAGCATAAGTGAAATATCAAGAAATAAATAAATGTGAAAATTTAAAAGATTGTTTTTTATTTTGCTTTAAAAGCATAGGTGAAATATTAAGAAATAAATAAATATGATCTTTATTAATAAAATCCTCACATATTTCTCAAACTCTTTGAACTTTTATAACTCTGCAAAGGTCTGAAACTATAACTACCCAAGATATTTCTTCACTCATACAAGAATAGTCAAATAAAAAAAAATAGGCATAGGCATGTTTGCACAATGATCAATGAAGCTTCAAGGAAATCATTTGCACATAAAAAAAATCCCAAAGAGAAATGTGTAAAGTATGAATAATTAAAAGATTAAAATGATTTCTCTCATACTCCTAGCATATCTCTCGTGATTTTTCCTCCTTTTGTATGACTGTCAGCTGCTCATTTTATATCCTTTGGTAAATCGTGATTTTTCCTCCTTTTGTATGACTGTCTGCTGCTCATTTTATATCCTTTGGTAGATAGTTGTAGCGGTTGAAGTCATTTCTTAAACGGGCTGAAGCGAACTGTTTAGAAATCTGTTACCATCCAAGTGTCGAGGATGCTTCGTTGATTAACTACTTTTTAGACCCAATCCCTTAAGTTTAATAATAAAACTATCAGTCAAATATTCCTGATGTGCAAGATCTCCAGCAATGGCACATACAATCTTCGCAGAAAAATATAAAATATTCACTCCTTGAGTTTCTTCTTCTAAATACGTCCCAGCCTTCATATTCTCAATAATGTCAATATTTATTTCGGATGAATCGGCTTTCTTTGTGAAATTTTATTGATTTTGAGGGCGAATTGTCTTCCTGATATCTTTTAAATCTCCGCTAACAACCCAAAAATTTGTTGAAAATCAAGCTCTTCTAATGTCTTACGTCTAAAAATTTAATGCGATCTCCAAAACATGATGATTCTGCCTATCTTTAGATGACATTGGTACCAAACAAAATTTGTTGCCTCAAATTAGCATCACAACAATCTTAGCTTAGATTTGTCTGGCCAGATCGGGATTGCTGTTCCTTTGGCTTCAGCTTCATTTTGAAACAGACCTCACCAAATGTAATGGAATGGAGCACATCTAATGGTAAACATCTTTAATTGGGCTCGAAATATGCTAGATTTGAATTAATCCAATGGAATTCTCCTTATATATGTAAAAATATTGTGCACTCTAGCTTGTTAGGTCTAGAAGTAAAGATTTTTTCCAATCATATGTTTAGTTGCTGGAGCCTTGACTTCTACCTGTCTTCGATTTATATAACCGCAAACACTTATATGAAAAATCCCTTTGTAATTTGATCGGAGGTATATTGTTGAACCTGGTGTGTAGATATTGCATAAATGTTACAGAGGGTTGTGTTGGTACTGAAACATTCTCGTTTCGGCCGCCTCACGATATTAAAGTCCTCAAATCCCGATTCATGTAGTAAAATCGACTAAATCTGTGATGGTATTGTGCTCTATAATCGACGCAATTTTCTGGAAGTCCTTGCAAGATACATCTGCTTGAATTCGTTGTCTTTGTTGGCAGTGTGCCATAAATATTTGGCCTTATAAGATTCGTCGTGAATAGAGAGAGCAATGATAATATTTTTACTAGGAATACCATGAATTTTCCGACAATGAAAATGAATCAAGGTATCTGACAGATAAAATATATCACGCAAACAAACACGGTGAGGCTTAAACGAAGACGGATTACATCCTTATATAGGAAAAGACTCTCCCGAGTCGGCTACATGCAAACCAAAAGACAACTAGACAACTGACTATGAACTGACTCTTCTAACTGGCGCTTACAACCCGCGCTTATTACTGGAGCTAACAACTAGCTAACATCTCCATTATTTCCAAGTCTCCCCCTTAATGGAGAATGGATTGACTTCGACACCTAACATCTCTCTAAACGGTTCAAACTTAATTTTTCCAAGAGGCTTAGTGAAAATATCAGCAGTATTTTCACTAGTATTACAATACACAAGATTTATTTCATTTGACTGCAACTTTTCTCGAACAAAATGATACTGAGCTTCAACATGCTTTGTCCTTGCANACACAAACAGCCTAAGATCCCATGAGTCAAAATTTGGGGGTTCATCAATATCATCACTAGCAATAAATAATCTGTGATCTTGATTTGAAGATTTTTCTGCATAATGACCTGAATGTGTTCTAGGTTTATTCCTAGCCTCATCATTTTTTTCCTTATGACAGTCTTTAACCATATGTCCAGGTCGACCACAGTAAAATCAACTCTTTGACTCATTCCTATCAGATTGCATACCTTGATTTGGCAATTGTCTTCTCTGCGATGAACTGCCTCTCTGCCATGAACCGCCTCTCTGCCATGAACTGCCTCCTCTGCCTCTTACTCCTGATCTTCCTCACGCAGATCTATTATTTGACCACAGTGCCAAATCTTTACTTTGAGGCTTCAGATTCCCACGCCTCTCTTCCTCTTGTAGCAAAATACCTGTCAGTTCTTCAAACGTAGGAGGTTTCTCCCTTACTGCAAGACCTGTTATGAACTTGTGATAGTCTTCTAGCATACCATTTAAGGTAATAGTCACTAGATCAGTATTGGAAACAGTTTTGCCTATATTTACTAGCTTGTCTTTCACCTCTTTAATGAGACCCAAAAATGAACTAACAGATTCATTTCCATCCATCTTAATGCCTAGCAATTTAGTTTTCAAGAACAAGATGCGATTTGTGTTGCTAGTTTCATAGAATGCTTTAAGAGCTGTCCATGTTGCAGCAAAAGTGGTAGCGTCTCTAATATGTGGAATTATGCTATCTTTAACGGACATGCGCAACAATACCTTTGCCTTGTTTTTGCGCTTCTCCCAGTCTTGGATATGTGATGCCGTCGCACCTCCTACCACTGATGTCGCACCTCCTACTGTTGTCGCACCTGCAGCCGCAACAGGTTTCAGTTCAGTTCCTTTCGCAATGTTCCAGACACCATAGCCCTCCATGAGCGTTTGCATCTTGAATTTCCAGTTAATGAAATTCGAGCCATCTAGCTTGTTGGCTTCGTTGAGGTATGTCTCTGCCAGCGGATTCGCCATCGCTGCAATTTAGTCTCTGCAATAAAATCACCAAGGATATGCAATGTTTTTTCGCTCTGCCTTCGGATACCACCGATCCAACTATATTTCTACCGTCAACTTTAAATCATGCATGCATGCAACTTATTATCCAAAAATATCCACTTTTAAAAAAACTTATAACTCCCTCCTTAAAAGAAACTTAGGTTTTAAAAAGTATCCACTTTATAAACCAATACAATGTTTCACTCCCATAAAATTAAAGCTTATATATATAATCTTTTATATAAAAACTCCACTTTATCCACTTTTATATAAAATCTTATATATAAAATATTTTATATAATTTATGCACTTTATCCACTTTAACATATATCCACTCTAATGTAACAAATATCCACTTAAAACTCATGCATCCATGCATGCACCATAACCTTACGTATTCAAACTCCACACTTTCTCCCAATCTCACGCTCACCGCAAAAAAACTAAAATCGATCGGCCGCTCCTTTAATTCAGCAAATGGAGCGCTCTCAAAAAACAAATGCACGCGCAGCATGCAAGTGGAAGCTTCTCGCACCTCACGCTTCCGTTGCCCGCGGGAATCGTGAAGAGAGTTCGCACCTCCCGAGTGGTCAGAGTGCGAGAATGCCCAAAGATTTTGCACCCTTTGAATGGTCCGCCTGCGGGAATTTTTTCGTCTCTCTGTGCTCGGGAATTTTTCCGTCTCTTTGTGCTCGTAAGGCTGAGTAGTATTCCCCCGCACCCTACGAGAGGAGACACCTGCGAACCTCTCCAATTTTTGCACCTTACTCCCGTGGCTCTGATACCAAGATAAAATATACGAGGCAAACAAACACGGTGAGGCTACGCTCACTTCTTGATGTTAAACGAAGACGGATTACATCCTTATATAGGAAAAGACTCTCCCGAGTCGGCTACATGCAAACCAAAAGACAACTAGACAACTGACTATGAACTGACTCTTCTAACTGGCGCTTACAACCCGCGCTTATTACTGGAGCTAACAACTAGCTAACATCTCCATTATTTCCAAGTATTTTTTCATGTAATCTTAATATATTTTCTAATCAATATTAATATTTAAATATAAAAGTTGTATTTTTTTTATAATTGATGTCGTACAATTTAGAAAAATAGTTGGAATAAGAAATTTTAATAGTTCAGCATATACCTATCCCTGATGTTTTAGAGTTTTTGAATGAGAATAAGATTGGAGCACTGTAAAATTGAGATTTTGCCAATAATCAGTTGGATAATAATGATAAAAAAATAAAAAACATAAAACATTTAAATTAAGCCATTAAAATATATCAACCATGAAACTTAGGCTTAAGTGGGATGTTGAGAATGTATCACTTGGAAATAATGGAGCAAGAGTCAGTTGCAAGAGTCGTTGCAAGAGTCAGTTGCGTAGTTGAACTCTACTTCACTTAATGTAGATTCTAGTTTTCTATGGTTTTTTGTAACCGACTAAGTAGAGTCATTTCCTATATAATGATGTAATCAATCTTCATTGAATAATATAGATTATGAGCGTAGCCTCACCAATGTTGGTTTTATCTCATAATTCTAAGTTGGTATCAGAGTTGCGTTGAAGATCTAGCTCTGTGAGGCTAGATCCGATGCCAAATGTGATTTTGAAAAATCACCAATGCTCCCCTATACAGTGTTAGAGAGCGTCGATGCTCTCACACTTGTGAAATTAAAAAAATCGGAGGACTAGCGCTCTTGTTGAGTGCGTTTAAGCGCGCTAGAGCGCTCGCGCTCCCTCCTCCACTCTCCAGGAGTGCTCGAAATTGTGACTCATGCTCCCCCTGTTATTTTTCAAGTGTGCTAGATCTCCCCTTTTCTACACAGAGGAGCGTTGACCATTTTGTTTTGAAAAGCGTAGTCTCACCTATGTGTTGGTTTTTCTAATTCTAAGTTGGTATCAGAGCGTGAGTTTGTTTTTTTGGGGGGGGTCAGATCCGTGAGAGCATGTCGAGGCAGGAGGGTCATGAGCTTGTTTGAAGCGCGAATACCACGATTTCCTTAACGCATGGTTTTTATTTTAAAAAGGGTGCCACGATTTGCATGACTTTGGAGGGAATGTGTAAAAGAGATCATTAGTGAATGAGGTATAAATTTTTTAAAAGTGGATAGTGGATATTTTATTTTGAGGTATAACCTTTTTATTAACGTGGTATAAACTTTATTGAGTGAGGTCTAAAGTTTATTCAAGTGGATATATGTGTGCATGTCACAATTTCTTATGCAAATGAAGGATCATAGTTTAATGGATGGCTATTGATTTAAAAGTGGATTTTTTTGTAAGAATGTAAAACATCTTTGAATCTGCAATTCTAACTAGAGATCGAAGAGGTTGAGGAGATATGAAGTGAATTGGATCAGGAGATCCATTAGAGAACCGATATAGAGTCAGAACGGTGGTATTCGAAGGCAGATCGACATAAATTTGCATATTCTTGGTGATTCATTTGCAGAGATGGAAAATCCGCTAGCAGAGAGCTACCTCAACGAAGCCAACAAATTAGATGTCTTGAATTTCATTAACTGGAAATTCAAGATGCAGACCCTGATGGAAGGCTATGGTGTCTGGAACATTGTGAAGGGAACTGAAGTGAAACCTGTTGTGATTGACGGTGCGACAAGAACACAGATCCAAGACCGAGATAAGCGCGAAAACAAGGGAAAGGTATAGTTTCGAATGTCTGTTAAAGATAACATAATTCCATATATTAGAGAAGCTAACACTTATGCTGAAACCTGGACAACGCTTAAAGAATTGTATGAAACTAGCAACACAAATCACATTTTGTTCCTGAAAACTAAATTGCTAGGCATTAAGATGGATGTAAATGAATCTGTTAGTTCATTTATGGGTCGCATTAAAGAGGTGAAAGACAAGCTAGGAAACATAGGGGAAAAAGTTTCCAACACTGATCTTGTCACTATTACCTTAAATGGTATGCCAGAATATTATCATATGTTCATAACAGGTCTCGCAACAAGGGAGAAACCTCCTACTTTTGAAGAATTGACACGAATTTTTCTGCAAGAGGGAGAGAGGCACTCGAATCTGAAGCCTCGGAATAAACATTTGGCACTATGGTCAAATAAGAGATCCGCGAGAGGGATATCAGGAGAAAGAGGCAGAGGAAAAAGTTCATCAAAGACAGGCAGTTCATCGCAGAGAAGACAATTTCTAAGGCCGAATCAAGGTATGCAATCTAACATGACTAAATCAAAGAGTTGTTTTTATTGTGGTCGACCTGGACATATTATTAGAGACTATCATAAGAAGAAGAGTGATGAGGCTAGGAATAAACCTAGAACACATTCATGTCATTATGCAGAAAAATATTCAAATCATGATCTCAGGTTGTTTATTGCTAGTGATGAGATTGATGAACCCCCAAATTTTGATTCACGAGATCTTAGGCTATTTGTGTCTAATATTGTTTTATCTGTTGAAATGCATGATATTGATGCCTAGTTTGTGGATTCTGGAGCATTAGTACATATGTCATGTAATAAGTTGTGGTACACTAATTTTAAAGAAACACAGAATGGTGCCATCATATATCTTGGAGATGACCGCACTCATGAAATCAAGGGATACAGATACATTCCTGTGACATTGTCGAATGGTACTATTCATCACATTCACAATGTTGTTTATGTGTCAGAGATAAAGAAAAATCTGATCTATGTGTCCACCATTACAGATCAGAACTTGAAGGTTGAATTCTTTAAGAATTATTGCATAGTGAAGGATCTGCTAGACCAATTCAAAACTGTTGCAATGGGAGTCAGAGAAGGAGGCCTATAAAAACTTGATGTTACCAACAAAGTACATCATGCATTGAATTCTGCAACTATTCCAATAGAGTTTCTTTGGCATCAAAGGTATGGCCACATCAATCATCCTGATTTATCGTTATTATAGAAAAAGAATATGGTTGAAGGACTTCCCATGTTAAAGAATGAGAATGTTGCTTGTGATGGATGTGCATTAGGAAAGATGCACAAAGATGAATTCCCCTCTAATCCCGATAGAAAAAAGAGAGGCGTGTTAGATCTTGTGCATACTGATGTTTGTGGGCCTATGTAAACTAGGTCTTTAGGAGGTGCATTTTACTTTCTGTTATTTAATGATGATTGCACGTGATACACATGGGTTTACTTCCTTATAAGAAAAAGTGATGTTTTCGAGTTCTTTAAGGAATTCAAAACCATGGTGGAAAAACAGATAGGAAAATCCATCAAAATCCTTCGTTCAGAGAAAGGGGGAGACTATAAATCAAGGGACTTAATCAAATATTGTAAAGATCATGGAATAGTGCAACAGTTTATAGTACCTCACACTCCACAGCAGAATGAAGTTGTTGAAAGGAAAAACATAACTCTGGTAGAGTGTGCACACAGTATGATGAAAGGTAAGAATTTCTCAAATGCATTTTTGGTTGAAGCCATAAATACTGTAGTTTATTTAAAGAATAGAAGTCCAACAAGGTGTCTTGATAATGTCACTCCTTTCGAAGCCTTGTATGATTCCAAACCTACAGTTCATAATTTGAAAGTATTTGGGTGTAAGGCTTTTGCACATATTCCAAAGGAGAATAGTAATAAATTGGATACTAAATCCATTAAAAGTATTTTCATTGGGTATTGTTCTGAATTCAAAGCATACAAACTATTTGATCCTTCTACTCAAAAAGTATTTGCAAGTAGAGATATACTTTTCCATGAGCAGGAAGCAGGAAATCATGAAAAAAATAATCATGAGGAATGACATAGACTTATTAATGAAGGATTTAAGGAAGATCAGTAGCAACAATCACCACATCAACGACCACAATTGCAGCAGCAACCACAACCACACTGACAACAGTAACAACATCAAGGAATCAATGATATGCACACTTCAAGCAATCACATTTAACCTAGTAGTGAAGACAGATCTTCACAAAGTGGGCAGGAAAATAATCAGTTGAGAAGATCTTCACGACAGGTTTGACTCCCTGAGAGGTATAGAGACTATGCCCATTTGAGTAGCATTTCAAATGTCATAGAACCCTTGATTTTTGATGAATATAATGAACATGATTAATGGGGAAATGCAATGGAGGAAGAATATGAATCTATAAGGAAAAATAATACTTGTGAATTGACTGAGTTGCCTAAACATAAAAAGACCATTGGATGCAAATGGATATACAAACCCAAGTTTAAATCAGATGGTAGTATAGACAAATATAAGGCTAGATTGGTTGCAAAGGGGTATTCACAAACATACAATATTGATTATGTTGAAACATTTGCACTAGTAGCTAAATTGAATACTATCAGATTGTTAATTGCTTTAGCTACAAAGTATAATTGGAAGCTACACAAATTAGATGTTAAATCTTCATTTTTGAATGGTTAGTTAAAGGAGGAGGTTTACCTTACTCAACCTAAAGGGTTTGTGGAAAAAGGGAAATAAAACTTAGTTTGTAAGTTAAAGAAAGCATTGTATGGACTAAAACAAGCACCTAGGTCATGGTATGACAAGATAGAGTCTTTATTTCTTCAACAGGGTTTTATAAGGAGCAAGAGAGATCCAAATATGTATACCAAATTTGATGAGCAGGGGTATATAGTATTGATTTCATTATATGTTGATGATTTAACAATTATAGGAAATGTAGAGAAATTAATTGATGAAATCAAGGAACAATTGTCACAAGTTTTCGAAATAAAAGATCTTGGTGAGTTACACTACTACCTAGGTCTTGAATTTTGGAGAAATGCAGGCCAAAATTTTGTTTGTCAGAGAAGTACTTAAGAGATTTAAAATGGATCACTGTAAATCTTCTATTGTTCCCAGGCAACAGAATGTGAAACGTTTTTGTGATGATGGTTCGAAAGAGGTGAATGCCACAATGTATAGACAGATGGTGGGTAGTTTGAATTATCTCACCACAACTAGACCTGATATTCCATATTTTGTGAGTGTGTTAAGTCATTTTATGGAGAAACCTCTAGAAATCCATTGGAATGCAGTAAAGGCAATACTCATGTATCTAAAAGGAACACTCGATTATGGTATATAATACACTGATGCATCTGATGTTGAGTTGACAGGTTACTCAGATTCTGATTGGGTTGGCAATACGGATGATCGAAGATCAACCACTGGATATGCGTTTGGCATTGGATTCATGGTTGTTTCATGGAGCAGTAAAAAGCAACCTACTAAATCTTTATCATCTACTGAAGAATAATATATATCCTTGTGTGCAACAACTTGTGATGTTGTTTGGTTGAGAAGACTTCTTCAAGATGTTGGAAAAGAACAAAAGGAACCTACAATGATCAAATGTGATAATCAAAGTTCAATCAAGCTTGTGAATAATCCGATTTTTCATGCAAGGACAAAGCATGCTGATGCTCAGTTTCATTTTGTTAGAGAAGAATTGCAGTCAAATGAAATAGCTCTTATGTATTGTAATACTTGTGAAAATGTTGTTGATATTTTCACTATGCCTCTTGGAAAGATTAAGTTTGAGTTTTTTAGGGAGATGTTAGGTGTAGAAGTCAATCCATTCTCCATTAAAGGGGAGACTTGGAAATAATGGAGCAAGAGTCAGTTGTGTAGTTGAACTCTACTTCACTTAATGTAGATTCTAGTTTTATGTGGTTTGTTGTAACCGACTAAGTAGAGTCGTTTCCTATATAATGATGTAATCATTCTTCATTGAGTAATATAGATTGTTAGCATAGTGTCACCAATGTTGGTTTTTTCTCATAATTCTAAGTGTATCAATGACGAATATTACATCGTTGATTAGTAGTTGATTAGTAGCTAGGAAGGTGAAGTGTTTATAAATAAATCCCTCTTTAGGCTTAAGTGGGATGTTGAGAATGTATCAACCAAGAAGCTTACATCCTTGATTAGTAGTTGATTAGTAACTATGAAGGTGATGTGTTTAGAAATAAATCCCTCTTTAAAAAGAGGTAAAGGTGCCTCGAGTTTTTCCACCCAGCTGTTAAAACATGCTAACTTTTGTTGTTCAGTATTGTGATTGTTGTATTTTTCCTGATTGACTCAAACTAGCCAGGTCGGTGTTTAGCATAATTACTATCGTGTATAAAATAATCGAAGTTTGTGTTATATGTTGGATAAAGTATATGTAATAAGGGTTGTGTTTTCTATGGTTATATAATAATAATTAACTTATAAATGATTCAAACCTCAATGAGAATTGAGTGTAACAAAATGATTGTAAAACAGGGTATTATCCTTCACCTAAGTTTTATTCCATTACTAACCTATTGAATTCCATATTGAATTCATAATAATTCTTCCATAATAATTATATTGAAAAATTGAAGATTTCGAAACATAAATCTAGCTAAAAACACCATTTCACTTACGTCTGTTTCTCTCGTGGGCAAACCAGATTTAAATGTAGTTGTAAATGATTATAAATGTGTCCTCGTGTTGTAGAAATATGACCATTTTTTAATGTTTCTAGCAATTATAAGTATCTTTCACTAGTTTGTATTTAGTCTGGTTGATGGTATTATTGTGGGTAGTTGTTTTAGCGAAATAAAGACGATTCAATTGGAATTTCCATAGTGGTTAGTTTCTGACAGTGTAGATTTTTATGTTAACCTCGCCACTACTCCTCTTTTTGTTGTATTGGTAGAGGCATGAAGAAAGATTAGAAAGGGGACGATTCCCCCAGGGCATTTCTCATTGCCCATTATCGACAATCTTCACATGTTTGGAGTGGTTCTGTAACGTCTCAGGATTGGACCTAAGCATGCATGCTCCTTCCATGCGACACGACAGACTAGATGGGTGAGACAGAGGGCACTCGATTACTTTATACAAAAAGTGGGAGTCTTTGGGCTCGTTGTCTTGCCAAATATGACTTCACCATGCCATCACTTACCAAGAAATTTAGGTGTGAAGACTTAACTGATTGTGTAGGCAAGCGGGTTCCCTTTGTGGAAATGGGCTCCCTCACCGAATACAGAAGTTTGGACGAACGAACACAACGGTTGCAAAAAATCCCAATCGACCAGACTTGTGAAACGAGGAGTTGCATAACTTGGATGCATTGGGTGCACCAAGGGTAGCCGAGAAAATGAATATTGGAAATTCTCCTAGCCTTAGGTGTGTGCCAAGAGAATTCTCCCAACTACTAGGTGAGTTGTGGATTCCAAGACAAGAAATGGGTCGGTGATGCGGAACACGCTTGATTTGGGCACCTAAGTATGAAACGTGTCGATTAGGCTAAGAATGGGGAGAGTGTGACTGCAGGGCATGCACCCATGATGAAGATGAGTTCGAGAAAAACGTGTGAAAGAAGCGACGTGCAAAATGCACAACGAGCACCCACCGAAGCGGGTGCATGCCCAATTTAGACGTTGGCTTAAAAAAACAAAGGGATGTGATGCTCTAGGCTAAAAAAACATGCCCATTTAAGGGAGAGCGCACCTATATAACCAAAGGAGCGCCCATTTGGCGAAGGGGAGTTGGTGACACAAGTTTGGTGAGAACACTTTTGGTAAGAAACTTTAGATTCGATTAAGTCACCTTGAGAAGGGCGCGTTGGATAGTTCAAGTGGCAAGACAGTCTGAGACAAATACAATTTCAGCTAAGGAAATAGGCAAGTCAAGCTAGGGTTGTGATCGATCCATGCGAAGGGAGAAGTCGTTTAAGAATGAAATTCTAAACCGTGAGAAGGATGAAGGCAAGCTAGGATCAAAACTGTAGGTGGCAAGGAAGGGCGCACAAGGTTGAGACAAAGTTATGTTTTTTGGTAAATAGAGAGGAACCTCATATTGTGTAGAATTTTTGCATTGTGCAAGCGGTTGTCTTGGCACACCATATTGTTTTTTTCATCGCAAAGTTTATGGGTGTTAGGTTGTATTGTGTATGGATGTTTTATTTTACTGTTACATGAGATAAGTATGTAAGAAACACACATAACACAACATAACAAATATAAGATGCAGGCGTAGTTTGAATCAAGTAGGCTATTATGGTTTAACCAAAAAATGAATGATTGCAGTGTCACACAGTGACTGGGAGCGTCAAGTGATTATGTCGCTCGACCGCAGACTTGTCAGGCCTGTGATAGATGGTATTAGAGCCTATTTGTTCAGAGTTGGATATGGATCGATGATTCTTTTCACTACTACCACTTTCGTGATAGTTGGTATTAGAGTACACTTCACAAGTAGCCACAGAGTGAAGCTTGGTTGGGTTTGTGAAGCTTGGTACAGAGTTGGTAACGAAGATTTGGGTGGAAGTTTGAAGCACTTTTGGCAAGGTCGTAATAACCGTGAAGGTTCTCATAAGTGAAGAGATGGTCGATTCGCATGAAAATGACAGTGACACCAAAAGAGAACCAAGGATGCCCAAGGTGAGAGACCGACTCTCGGCCTTAGAAAAAATATGGATTGATTCACAAATGTAATCTATACACATGGTGTGAAGGTTGAAAGGAATGAGGCAAGGATGGGTGATCTCATGGCCAGGTTTAATGAAACTCTAAAGGAGTTTCAGGAAACAACAAACTTGTTCACAAGCACGCGCGAGGATACTCATGACAGGGTTAAGGTAGAAAAAGACACCATAGATTTGCTTCAGGATAATTTGAAAAACCAAGAATACACCATTGCATTGCCTAAACGAGATGAAGCTAGTGGGACAATCTCATAGATTGTGCAGATGTGAATAAATATGAAGGAACCACAGTCATATGACAGAACTCAAAATGCAAAGATACCAGACAATTTTTGTTCGGACAAGGAGAAGTACTTGAAACAAATGAACGAAAGTCTATAAGAGGCCAAGGTAAATGTTGAAGTGATGTACTTAACATGGACTCCAAAACTTTGGTGGAGAAATCGAGTTGAGGACTTGGCAGTCGAAAGAATCATCAAAACATAGAAAATTAGACAGAGATGAAATAAGCGTTGAAACACCAATTTGGTCTGGGGAACCAAGCTTGGATCGCTAGGAACTAGTTGTTGGCTCTTTGACATTCTGGAAATATCTAAAAATAAATCAAGGAGTTCACAAGTCTATTTCTATAAATCAAAGATATTTCAGACAAAGACATGATTTTACACTTCATGAATGGTTTGTAGAATTGGGCGCAGAGTGAGATGCGACATCAAAACGTTCAGACCCTTGTAGCAATGATCTCAACAACATAAAAGTTAATGGAATTTAAGGGTGATACCAAGACAGGTCCAAGTAACGATGAAGTCCAACGTGAGAAGCAACATGGAAAGAATAATAACGATAAGGAGAAGACAAAGACATCTAAGAGTAATGAATATGGTTTGAAACATACAGAAACGCAGAGGGAAACGAAGCCAGTTTCTTGTTGGATATGTGCGAAAGAAAATTATGCCAAGAATTTTCCACTGAGGAAACATAAGGTGAATTCCTTGGAACTGGCTGAAAACCCATCTGTAAGTGTGTTGTAGGTTTTTGGTTTTGTTACCGGAGTACAACCAATAGTCACTCAAGAACAAGACGCGATCAAAATTAGATATGTTCAGGCATATATCTATGGGAATATGAATTCGGATATGGTGGAAAATGGTGTGACACATAACTTCATGAGGGATGAAGTTATGCGAAAACTTGGATTGGATTGTGAGAAAGAATGAACTTCCTTCAAGGAAGTCAAATCAGGAAAACAAGAGATTGGAGGCACAATGAAAGATGTCTCTATGAAACATATGGATTGGGCTGCAAGGGCGATTTTCACTTTTGTTCCACCAGATGATTATGAAGTGATTTTGGGACAAGAGTTCTTGCAGATGGAGAAGGTAATTCTTATTCCGCATGCTGACTGTTTAGCTATCATGTCAGGACAAGCTCCATGCTTGGTGCTTATAATAAGGGAAAGTAATGGAATGAAGGTGTCTTCCTTTCGGTTGGTGGAAAACCAAAAACCTTATGCAGACACCAACGAATGAAGCGAAGACATGGATGAAACAAAGGACTCGTATGAAGAATCAGAATTGGAAAAATTACAACAGTGAGTTGACAAGATAGAGGAAATATTGGGTAACATCAACCAGGGTATGGAAGAGATCACAAACTTTTACGAAGAGACTATGTCAAGGTGGGAGGAAGAAGAAACGAAGAATCCCAAACACAAGGAAAATGATGTAAAGAGAGTTGTGACACATGTGTGTGAAGAGGAGGAACGACGGCCTTGGTACAAGTGTGCTGAGAAGAAATTTGAACCGAACACAGAAACACTTGGAGATGGAAATTGGCCTTACAATATGGAACTTGAGCATCTCATGGAGAAGAGCAAAGGCCAAATTGGTTCCCATGTCATATTACTGATGTATCTGACGAAGAAGTATGTTGAAGCGTGGTAGGTCAACAAGGATGAAAGTGGTAGCTCGGTTGGCTTCCCTCTTCTAGCCTGAAACTAGTGCAAGGGCGTGTTGGCTCATTGTCAGAGAGACAACAATGAGCTAACTAGACACTATCGTAGGAAAGACAATGAATAAGACTAAACAATATATATGAAATAGCAACAAATTGTTTCGAAAAGGGTGTCGCAATGGACATGAAGCTAACTTGAAGGATGCAAGAGGTGAACAGTTGTGAAGATAAATGGTTGATTTTGATGTTTAGGGTTAGTTCTTATGAACTTAGCATGATGATAATATCAATTACCTAATTATCCAAGGCATGAGGTGATCCAACATGTTAAAATAATGTAACTGCGAAAAGTATTCTTATTCATTAGATTAATCCCCATTGTGGATTAATCATGTCGGTAATTGTATTAGGACCAAATCCCGTTTTGTGGATTGGTCATCGAACAATTATAATGGGTAGAATAAGAAGTCGGCCCTAGCAGTTATTATTGAGACCCAGAATTAAATTAAAGGTGGGTTTATCCACCCAGAGTGAGAG
>SNQJ01S0000080.1:278145-289377 GCA_010110895.2 Picea sitchensis | reverse complement strand
CTAGGCTTATCTAGGGGCTTTAACTGCTTGGTCCTAGACCAAGAACCCCAATCGTATACTGGGGGCCCTCTCAGGGGTCTTTACTGCTTGGTTCTACACCAAAAACCCCAGTCGTATACTGGGGGCCCTAACAAGGGTCTTTTGCCATGGCACTGACTGTTTGGTCCCAGACCAAGTACCCCAGGAGTGCACTGGGGGCCCTAGATGTCGTCTAGGGTCTTAGCCATCCTCCAGGAGAATGGCTCTTGCAGTTGCTTATTAATTTAACAGTAAGTGTGACCTTTCAAGGGCTTACATTCTAGTTGAAGTAAAAGATAACCTTTCCTGAACATTAAAAAAAGGACACCATTACTGAAGCATATATTACACAAAAAACTATTGATCAATAGTCGGTAATCATATTCAAAAATATCTACAATAACTTCGACATAGCACCCTCCTCTTAACAATGATATCAGTCTATAATCAGTTAAGTCATATTGATTAGAAATATATTTAATAAAGTATTTTATGGATGCTTAGATTCTGAATCATTTTTCAAATTCATTATTATTTTATAGATCTAATTATGAATTTCCTACAAAGTATAAGGATTATGCCACCATTAATATCAATCTTGTCTCTTTTATAATTGTCCAAAATGTAATGTGTTGGTGATGATTGTCTGATGGGCGAATCACAGGCATCTGAGATACAAGTTTTGCATTGCTTAATGTGCATCATTATTGAATGAAAACTGTTAAATTTTGTACCTTATATTTGAATGTTTTTGCACGTGCAAATAATGAAAATTATGAAAACTGTTAAATTATGTACCTTGTATTTGAATGTTTTTGCACATGCAAATAATGAAAATTATGAAAACTGCTTTAAGCAGGGGGGATATACATAACTTACAAAGTAGAGTGACGGGTGTATGATCCTTGAATATTCTCTCCATGCACAAGCTCCCCATCCTTGATCCAAATAAAAGGTTAAATTGTTCCCGTTGTTCAATAATTCCATAAATGACATGATTACAAGTCAAATTTTCAGTTTAAAACACATTCTTTATTTTTTCCACAGCTTAAAATTCAATCAGCTTGTTGTAAAAAACACCATAGCAATGCATCACATAGTCAACAAGGTTTAATCTAGTAATAAAAATGCATTGTTTGTATCTCAATGCCAAGAGTTCATACCTAATAAACCTGTGAGTACACCAGGGCATGACGCATGTTTGTGGGTGAGTGGTAGGGGAAGCAACAAAAATTAATCTACATCAATATTGTACACCCAATTTTTGAAACAGAATTTTCAAACCAAGCAACGGTAACATCAGCCAACAATTCTTTACACTCGGAATTTTTGTTTCTCACTGTTGCCACTGAGCAAAAAGCTGGTCAAAACTTCAAAATACTTGGGCAAAAGAGGAAAATATTATTTCCTCGAGGAAATGAAATGAACTCCATTAGAGCTATATTCTTTTGTTTTGTTTATCACAAAACTACTTTGCAAGCAATGATGTAAAAATAGGTCAAGCTATACCACAAAACATGGACTCTATTTGCAGCACCCATGCTCGTGTCTTGGCTTGAACACTTATTGCATACAATCCCAGACTAGACTAAGTTTGAATTGAATGGGAACAAATTGAAGGCAGTGCAAAGCATGTAGAGATTGTTCAACTGTCAAATTTATGCACTTGTATGCATCGAGTAGGTTGGAAGGGAGATTAGTGCCTCAAGTTTTGACCAACAGGCCTCAATAAAATTTAGGATGCCTGCATGACTGTAAGTTACATGACTCGTTCAAATTTTGCAAAGGCCAAAATTGCAAATGGAAATTTAATCTTGGCTTATAATAGACTAAATGAAAACTTAGAAAAATGTCACATTTGCTTAACCCAAAATCACCAGAAAATAAATAGGGCTTCCTCAAAAGATTCAACTTCATCTCTTCCTGCTGTTCCTTCTTGCCTTTACAGTTCTCTCTAGTGCTCTCAAGCGCTGATGGACAAGAGAAGATGATGGTGGCCCTTTCTCAGTTGTTGTGATAGATCCAGCAAGAGTTGTGGGTGCCTTTGGTGGCACAGGTATCTCAGGAATAGCCAATGCTCTCTTAACACCTGGCATCTTGATTACTGAAAAAACAACAATGAGCACCATGATTACAAATGCATTTGCCAAATTCCATTGCCAAAAGTAACTCTCAATTGCCCATGTAATCCATAAACATAGATCGCCGTGACCATATCTTTAACCTCCATTTTGCAGGAAATTCTTCCATATGAATGGTAAGGTTTACTAGTAACAAAGCTTACAAAATGGTTTCAAGAAGTCATTTTTAACCATATAATGCAAGTGTTATATCAATGTAGCATTATCATCCAATATTTGCAGAGTAAATAAACAAAGAATGGCATATCTCATCAAGTCTGAACATTATGATACCAAGCAAAAGGGAAAATATATGGAAATCCTAAGTGAACTCAAATTTGATAAAGGTGCATTAATAGTAGTTTGTTCAACAAATTAACAACAGTTTTTTATAAGGGATCCTGTAGCTTTTTTTAATTTTCAGCTCAAGCAGGTCCTCCAGCAGTAGTTCATTTTGATATATTCTAGATGACTTCAAAGATGCAAACATTGTGCAAATGGCTAAGTTCTTCATTTCAATAACATGTGCATGGTAAGTATCAATGCAAACTATGGATTGAAACTAAACATAAATGACAGAATTGAAAAATGTAATTTTTTACTAAAAGCATGAACGTTATGTTAGCATGCATATTTAAAATATATGGAAAACACTAACCAAATTCAGGAAATTTAAGGAACTACACGTATGGGAAGTTTTCAAAACTCTTCGCAGCAGTTTCCTTTGAAGCTCAACCAGGTCCTCAGGCTCACTTATTACAATAGATTCTGGATTGTTTCATGCCTATCGGTAGTGATACAGAGAATTTATTCCATTCCCATGTTTAAATGCACATGATAAGTGTCTTGGCAAGAAATTGATTAAAAAGCATCTCTAAAAATACCCATTGATAATCAGCAAGCATTCATTTACAAAATCCCTAAGTCGCATGAAACGTGGAAACATGTACAAGTTTCGGAAACGGGAACACCTGGAAACGTGACCCCCCAAACGGGTACGTCGTAAGAAACACAATATATATATATATATATATATTGAGAGAGAGAGAGAGAGAGAGTTCTTTTAAATAAAACATTATCTTGCAATAAAATAAGAATGATAGGTTAATTTGTAGGTAGGTTTAGAAACGAATTAGAGGTTAATTGTCTTCATTTTCCATATATTAGGGTTCTTTAGACTTCCTATGGGTCCCATGCCCCTCATGGGTGCTTGGGGGTTTCTGAGAAGTTTCCAAGGCATTTCCAAGTTTCCTGAAGTTTCTGGGATTGGTACGTGGGCAGTTTAGGAGTTTTGTGCAGCAGAGCAAAATCCATAACATCAAGGGATGACAATTTAGACTTTTCGGCAAGTAAATAGAAAAAAGAAAACAAACTAGTTGGATATCTTTACTAGCTTACAAATTTAAAAACTTCCCAGACAAACCTCAGCAGCACATATGTTCATAAACTTTCAAATGGACATAACAGGGTGCCTGGTTTATGAAAGTTTCAAGGATGCATATGGCAAAACATGAACATGGGTTTAGAACGGCAGATTCTCCATGTTGGATGCCTCCCAGCATGTTTGTGGCAAGATAATCAGTGCATTGCTCATCACCTGATTGATGAAGGAACAAACAACGAGCTCCAACATTAAAGATTATTAAGTGTACTTTTGTATTGCATTTTGTTGGTGAACTTTAATATTAGTGATATTACATATGACAAATATGTAACAATCAAAAATAAATTAGTGTTAGGTTGTTAAACCACCTTAACAGGTCTATAGCACAATGTATCGGAGAGATGGTGTACATGAGTTTGTCGATGAGCATCCTCCTTTGGGCTAGCCCTGTATTGTATGTCCACTGCAGCATTGATATGATATGGTTGTCTTATAACCTCTTCACTATCTTTGAGTTCATCATGAATATGTTCGCAGCCATTAATAACCAGCAGTGGTATCAGAGAAGTTCAGTGATGACTCCTGGTGTAGCGGGTGAAAGTATGCAATTGAATTGAAGACAAGCGAGAATCAAGTCAATGACGACCAAGGCAAGAAGACAAGAGGTCAAAGTCTATTTTTTTTATTTTATAAAGTTTTGCATAGTATATGATCTGTTATCCCATATCCTAGGGATAACTAAGGAGATCATGTCTCGAAGCCCATAGGTCCTAGACATGGAGTGCCGAGAGCCGGATGACTTGAGCATGGCACCGGAGGGCCCATCTTTTCTTCAGTGCAGCCCATCTATCAGCAGCAACATCCATCCCACCAGCTTGGTCCTGAAGTGGCAGTAAGTCTTGCTCCACGAAGTAATGAGTTCGGGTATCATGGTATGTGTCACTCTAATTATTGAAGCACTTAAGTATGTTGCATTAAATTCTCCTTCATTTCATAACGTTTGCTTGGAAATTATGCTCTTTAACTTGTTCATACCTGGGAGGGTGACATGATGCCCTAGTAAGTTGATCTCCCTTTAGGATGAGTTGTCACTGGGTGGGTTTATGAAAGATCATCGTCCATTCCCTCCATACTTACCACTTTCCATCCTTACTCCTCTCATCTTCCCCTACCTTTGATCAGCCATTGGGTTTGCCACACTAGGAAGGGTTGTACCTTGCCTTGTGGGAAGAAGGGGCTAAAGGCCCAGAGGGTAAAAGTAGTTGGCAAGAGTTAAAAGCCAAAATGAAACCTTTGAGATGCTTCATCCAGGGATTCCCGAGAAAGCAGTGAAAGACTTCTCAGTAAGAAAAGGGAACTCGTAAGATAAATAAACACTCAAGGTATTAGTTGGTGGATGGGAGGTCTCGTCATGAGCCAGCCTATTAGGACCATGGGCATGTAGCGGTATGACACTACCATCTATCTGGTCACCAAACCAGGGTAATGGCTCTTGCAAGAGAAAGGGGGTCTCATCACGAGCCAGCCTTCTCATCTCCGTGAAATGCTTGTGGGTAACTTTGTCACCAAGCCATGACAGTGTCCCTCAGCTCTTCCCTTGAAGCACAAAAGAAAAAACAATAAGACTAAGAATAAAAGGCATTGAATGGGATAGGAAACCATGGCATCCATGATAAGGTGCACCTCGCCCTCTACAGAGGCACCCACAGGTAAGACCTACATTTCCCTGTTATCACTACATATGCCCAAACACTTCCCATGTCACCTCACACACATTTACATGACCTAGATTGGCTCTCACCTGGGAAACACTCCGAACTTAAGGAGGATTAGCCCAATAGGACATCTTGAGACCCTCTCCAAACCTGACTTGTTAAATTGCATAACGTCTTTGAACATTTGTCTGGGTAAAGGGGGGTTTGATGCACATGTTTGGGTAATTTGATTATTAGATGTGATTGGCATTGCTATCATCCCTGTGACTTATGAACCCCTGGAGGGCATACTTGTTGTTGTTGCAGGACTTTGCCCGGTGGATAGGTACATATGAGGAAATGATTAGCTTGGACCTCCAAGGGGCTAAAAGCCCACAGATGCATGTTGTGACCCCACCAGGGGGAGAGAGACACCAGAGGCTTGCACCAGGAAGAAAGAAGGGCATTGCACCAGGGACACTCCGGCAGACCTAGACCCAAGGGGGTCTTGCCTTTCCACCTGGACGTTGACCCTTGAGAGCACATGACGTCATCCAGATTTAGGGTTTGCACTTATGAGGGTAGTTGTGTGCTAGTTGGCACGTGTGGCAGCATTCAGGGCCTTTGGAGGCCAAACATTTTGCATTTGAGGCCTAACATTCCACCCTAGGGGCCTAACGTCACCCTAGAAGGGCATGATGTCACCCTTGGATATGATATTAGGGTTTAATTAATGTCATTTATGTAAAAACTGGATTTTAAATGTAATTTGGCCATGTCGGCCTTTTTATGACCTAATTTTAATTAAAGGTCCTTGATACTATATAAATAGAGAGAGAAAACTCTCATTTTTTCATCATCACTCATCACACAAGTGGTGTGCTCTGAAATTTGCGCCCTTCTTGGGAGTTATTGGCTGAAATTTTAGGCACACTTTCTCTTGGAGGCTAAATTTTCCAACTTGGATCATTTCTTGGTGAAGTTACTTGGCATTCTAGGGTTTTATGGCTTGATTATTCTTGGTGAAGTAAGTAAATCTACAATTCTTCATTTTATTTGAATAGTTTATGGTAAATTTTCTTATTCATGTTAAAGATTATGAAATTGCTTGCTTGACAAACCCTAGGAGTAAAGGACTTAATTTGCTACTTCTTTACTCTTCATTTGATAGACATTGCTAAGAAGATTTTGACCTAGGTAAACTTCTAGAGCCCTAAATACTAGCTTTTTAGAAGTCATTATCTAGTCAATCGTTGCTTCAAGTATCTTTCAATAGTCTAAGGAAGGGAGATTTTGCTAGAGCCTAAAATTGCTTACACTCTAGCAAGTTTATCCTTAGGGTTTGGATGTTTGAGGCCTTAAAGAGCCAACACCTCTTCCATCCACCTCCTATCCTTAGGTAAGTAAAATCATTGTGTCATTTCTTCCAAGAGAAAACCATCATGTATAGGCTCCATTACCCTATAAAGGCACTAGTCTACTCACTACAGTGATTGATTGATCAAAACAACTCTCAAACTATCTTCCTTGAAACATTTACTAACTTCTACTAACCTTAAACTAGACTAATTCATTGACTAACTTGTTGTTGTTGCAAAAGATTGCTACAGCCATCTAACAGCAGCAAATTTATCTCAAAAGTGATATTAAATGTTGATTAGACATTGCCAATTTTGCTTGTGACAAGTAGTTATCATTCTGCCAATTCAAAACTATATTTCCTTGTCTTTTTCAAGCAATTTCAAGGCATAATTATTGTGGCTATTGCAAAATACTTATTGTTGTTGTAAATAATTACATTGCTGCAGTATTATATCAGCTTATTTATTTTTCAGAGGTTCATGGTCTTATGAAGCACTAACATCATATGGTACTTGGAAATTGCACTTTTTTCGATTTGTTGTCTTGTTCTGGGCAGGTACACTCCATTTTCACCATTGTTCATCCCTTAAATACCTTAACAACCTTTGACTTGAGTGACCAGTGAGAGGGGGATTTTCTTGCATCATTTCCTTAGTCTTATCGGCCCTTTAGGTCACTGGGGACGTCTCCCCTAGGGTAACTTTGATATACTCCTAAACAGAAAGGGATTTCCTATTAAGGTGACAGTGATAAATCACCCCCTGTTACGCCAATCTTGCATCCACTTGCCTTGGGCTTTGGGCAAGTACAGATTGTGCGATAACATGATCAACAAACATTGAAGAGCATTTTTCTAAGTCCAACCATTGAAAAAAATTAGGGCACTGTTGATGCTGGGGAGAAATGAGGATAGCATAGACAAAGATATAACTACATTTGTTATTGGAGAGAAACAAGGGTAGCAGCAGCTGCACTGAGAGTAGATATGTTTATGGGGGAAGAGTATTATTTATACTGTTATGAACATAAATATACATATAAAATAGATATTAATAACATAATAATTAAATGATAATTAATAAATAATAATTATTAATAATGAAAGGACATGTCTCAAAGGACATGACTATTGGTTAAGGGAACCCCTGCGTGGGTATATAAATGAGCCCTCATTCTCAATTGTATTTCATCTTATCTATTCATATTTTTATACATTTATACATTATTCCTACATGGATTATTGTGTTATTTTCCAAATATTTTGGATAATTCTTATGTGAGCGAACTTTATCGATTTTATGTTCATAACAGACTTTGTCCTAACAGAAACCCCCTTATTGTTTTGCTTTCCCTCTTGGTTTATGTGATTGGGTTTTATTTTATGTGACTGGGGTTTATTTTAAGTGATTGGGTTTTTTATATAATTAGGGTTTTAATTAAATATTAATTGACATATTAATTAATACTTATATTAATTAAATGTCAATAATTAATTATAATCCTAATACCCTAACCCCTCTCCCTAACTATAAATTAGACCCTACCCTATCGCATTTTACACTCACTCACTCTCTCCTCTCCCTCCTTGTTGCGGCTACCTCAGTAACTACTCCCCTTTGATTGGTGCGGCCTCTCCTTTGTTTATCAGTTTCATTTCTGAGTTTTTTTGTGGTGGCTGGAAGCTTTTCCTTTAAGGTTTTGTCAATGGTTGATGGTTGGATCTGCCACTTCCGAACTGTGTGGTGCCTCTTAAAAGTTGTGGGACTTGTCCTCAAGCTGCCAAACCTGTCCTCTTGTAGTCGGACCTGTCCTCTTGCAGCCGGACCTGTTCCAGTGGATGTTGGATCTTCCTTTAAGGCCACGGATCTGTGTATAGGTGCCATGAGCTCCTTTTGGGCCTTCTTTGTTGTGTGAGGATTGTGGATCCCTCTTCTGGCTGCCGCGTGGTGTGCTGAGATCACTGTGGGGAGTTATCTCATTGCTGTCCAGTTTTCTGAGTGAGGGTTTTGTTGTTTGCTAAGTGAAGGGTTTGCTTACCTGTCCAGATCTCATTCATGTCCCTAATCATTGTTTATTGGAGGGTTTTCTGCTGGGGGTATTGTTGTTAAGTCTGAGGTTTTATTGTTGTTTTCTTTGAGGGTTTCTATCTATGGCAAAACTGTCCCACAATCCTCTTTGACAGAGATCCAATCCTCTTTGACAGAGATCAAACCCTAGAGGTTTGATCCATGAACCTAAACTAAAGTCTGAGCATATTTACAGAGGCATACATCCACACATGTGACAGGTACATCTATCATTGAATTAGGAGGTAAGGTAAAAGTTAATTTTTCATACTCGAAAATTTTATTTGCTTCCAGATCTGTTTATATGTCTTCTTCTTTATGCTGATCTAGTGAACAGAAAATTTTTAAAGCATTTTGTTTTACAATTTTCCCTAATTCTAACAAGTGGTGACTTCCAAGTGGATCTACAAGACCAACCATAATGCAGATGGCAGCATAGAGAAGTACAAAGAGAGATTTGTGGCTAGAAGATTCTCCCAAAAAGAGGGAGAAGATTATGACAAGACACTTGCTCCAGTAGCCAAAAGAAGTGTACA
This sequence comes from Picea sitchensis, assembly GCA_010110895.2. Lineage (NCBI taxonomy): Eukaryota > Viridiplantae > Streptophyta > Pinopsida > Pinales > Pinaceae > Picea > Picea sitchensis. Next base: position 280,197 of record SNQJ01S0000080.1, on the reverse strand, counting down.
TAGAGCAGCTACAAGATACACGAGGAGTCTCATGTCTACAAATTGAAGAAAGCTTTGTACAAGCTTAAGCAGGCACCCAGGGCATGGTATGCCAGAACAGACAGTTATTTGATGAGCTTGGGAATGGTTGCCCCTTGATATTGAATGACATGTTTCTTACAGGGGATGAGTAGCTCACAAATGGGTGCAAGAGGGAACTCACTTCAGAATTCAAAATAAAGGATCTAGATTTGATGGGATTGGAGGTGTGGAAGAGGCCAGATGAGATTTTCCTTAGCCAAGGAGAATATACAATTGAGATCCTGCATAGACTTGGGATGATGGACTGCAAGTCCAGGACCACACCTATGGTTACGAATCTGAAGCTCTTGAGTGATTCATCTTCAGATTTGGTTGATCCCACGATGTACAGACAGTTGATCAGATCCTTGATGTACCTGGTTAACACCAGGCCGAACATATGCTTTGCAGTGAACACTTTGAGTCAGTACATGGTTGAGCCTAGACATGTACATTGGATAGCGGCAAAGCATGTGTTGAGGTACCTGCATGGTACAGTTTCTTGAGATTATGTACCTTGGGAGGTGTTCCCCATGTGTTTGTGAACTCCTAAACACATGTGGGAAGTACTATTTACTTTGTGCCTTGTACTTTATGTCTAATTTCACTTTGACTTAGGAGATTTAAGTCAAAAGTGAAATGTGGTCATTTATGCCTAAAATGACCATTAATTCACTTTGTGGGTGAATTAGGAGACATAAAGTGAATTTAGGGAACTTAACCCAAAGTGGATTTTTGAGTGAGATTCTTTTGGAGAGATCTCAAACTTTGATTAGACTTGAGATGGGATGATCTCAATGGTCTATATTTTAGGTTTCCTTATGGATGTTCAAGAGAGGCGCAAAGGGCAAGGAGGAGCTCATTCCTTCATTTGCTCACTTGGAGAGTTTGACAGAGAGCATAGAAATGAGATTTGTTGCATTGTATGAGGCTAGCTTGGGCGCTCCCTTCTATGGAGATAGCCAGCAGGCTTAGGGCCTTGTTTATTTATTGAGGAGCTTCCACTGTTGAGAAGGGCGCACTTGGTGAGGGGGGCGCATCAGCAGTGGGGAGGTCTTAGAGAGCTCAGATTGCAGTGAGATTTGTTTCAAAGGGAGGCTACACTTCAATATCAGACTACTATAGAGGGGTTTCCTGTTCAGAGCTTCCAGTTGGCATCTGGCTCCATTTCAGTGGTCTTGGCAACATTTCTGGGGGGCGCACCATCCTAGGGCGCTCTTGCTACATTTGGACTTGTATTTCAGCTTGGATCAAGCTGCTATTGTATCAGGTTCATCTATATTTTGTACTTGTTGTATTCCACCATCTATTCTCCTCATATATAGACATATATTCAAAACTGGTTTTCCCTGGGGGGGATTTATCCAGGGTCATGTTGACCAAAAATACTTGTGTTAAATTTCATGTGTGTGTCGAACTACTGTATTTTCAGCTATAAAGATCTCTAGGTGTGTTACATTTATTTTAGTATGCATGTGCTAACCCTTGGTGACTAAAACTACATGTTAGAGCACCTAAAATTGTGAATGTAACCATAACAAATCAGCAAGAAGTTCCTGAACTGTTGGCTGTCCTAAAACGGCAGCAAAACCTTCATTGACAGTTGAAACTTAGAGCCAACTTGAGGTCAAAGACAGACCTAGTTGGCAGCTTGATAGGACCTGGAAAATATTCATGGTATCAGAGCTGAGGTGGCTGATTTTTGAGTAGTTTGGACAGCATATGAGTGGGTTGTTATATACATCTTCTTGGCAGATTTTGTGGACAGCCATTGACAGTGTTTAGTGGTTGCTTGTGGTGTTAAATTTACATGCAGCAGCGAGAGCCATTCTCCTGGAGGATGGCTAAGACCCTAGACAGATCTAGGGCCCCTAGTGCACTCCTGGGGTATGTGGTCTGGGACCAAATTGATAAAGACCCTAGACGAATCGCTAGGGCCCCTGGACTGGGTCCAGGGTAACCATGCCTGGGGCATGAGAGTCTTGGTCTGGG
>SNQJ01S0000080.1:211949-256763 GCA_010110895.2 Picea sitchensis | reverse complement strand
AAGGAGTCTTGTATCACTGTTGAATTGTGTTCAGTCTGCTGTTACACTTGAAAGGTTTTGCAATACTGTTTGTTTCAGAATTGAAATATAGATCTGCTGTTATACTTGGAAGAGTCTTTGCATCTCTGTTTGCTTTTAGATTCTTTTAGAGATCTGTTATAGATCTACTGTTAAGAGAACTGCTGTTATATATTTAGAGGGTTTTAATATCACAGTTTGGGATCTGAGTTTTGTATCTCACTGTTTGAGTTTACTAGTATTGGATGAGCTTTGTCTTCTCAGCCTTGTTTTCTTATACTGTCACTGTTTCCTTTTGACCTCTATGCTGTCTATGCTTTAGATCTAAAGTATCTTTGCTTTGAAATTTAAAAGTGACTGCTGTTTTCAACTTACCCTAATATTCTAACATGTGGGCAGAATTTTGTACAGGATTGTAGAGCAGTTGTGGACAGTTTTCGTCAGTCTGTTTTCACACCTACGGGGTAGGAGTGAGGCTGATTTGACACGACCTCTTTTCACACCTATATTGTTAGGAGTGAGGTTGGAGTTTTCTTATCTCTTTTCACACCTGTGTTGACAGGAGTGAGGCAGCGTTCCTTTGCAGTTTGAGCATCAGTTGGAGTGCAGTTTGGCAGACATGTTAGCATCTCAGATGCGTGTGGAGGACAGGCTAGCTGGGGCTAGCAATTGGTCACCTTGGAAGGCAAGGATAGTCTTTGTCTTAGAGGACCTCGAACTATGGGACATAGTTGAGGTGCATGTTCCTGTTATTCCTGTTACTGCCCCCATCTTGGTGGCAAAGTTCAGGAAGAGGAACAACAAGGCAAAGAGGACCATATGTGATGCAGTGCGGGATCATATTATTCCCCACTTGACTAGGAAGACTTATGCATATGAGATGTGGGCATCTCTATGTAAGCTTTACCAAAGCTCCAATGAGAACCGGAAGATGGTTCTTCATGACTGCCTCAGGGGCATTTGCATGCTCAAGAATGAGTCGGTGATTTCATTCCTTGGTCGCTACACCCATATCAGAGGCGAGCTTGGAGCCGTTGGAGAGGCGGTGGACCCCAACTCTATGGTGAGGACAGCTATGAACAGCTTTACCAAACCATGGGGTCCATTTGTTCATGCCATTGTTGCCACGGAGGTCATGCCTACATGGGAGAGGATGTGGGCTGACTTCGTCTAGGAGGAGACTAGACTTCTAGCAGAGGCCTCTGGACAGCAGTAGCAACAGTGAGGTCAGGGTGATGAGGATCTTGCTCTTTGGAGAAAGGGCAAGAAGAAGGTCGATTGTGGAGGTCGGCAGGGTCCCAAGTTTGGGGCCCCACCACAGGGGGGTGAAGGAGAGAGCAGCAGTGGTCAAAACAGAGATATGAGCAAAGTGAAGTGCTTTGTTTGTAAGAAGTTGTGGCACTATGTTGGACAGTGTCCCAACAAGAAGAAGAAGAGAGGTGGTACCGCAGCTACAGCAGAGGAGGCAGAGTTTCAAACTCAGTTCGAGAGAGAGTGAGCTTTCCTCATATGCTGCACTTCAGTTGAGACGGCACCTAGTATCTGGTATATTGATAGCGAGGCTTCAAGCCATATGACTAGAGTTAGAGAGCATTTGACTGATCTCAGAGACACAGAGGTCAGGATGGAGATTGCTCTTGGAGATGACTCCTTGGTTAGAGTTGATGGGATTGGCATTGTTACCTTTCGAAGAGATGGCATGCCACCTATATCGTTCAGGGACATTCTCTATGTCCCTGGGGTGAAGAAGAATTTGATTTCAGTTTCTACCCTCCAAGATAGAGGTCTTGAGGTGACATTCAAGGGGATCGTGGTACTCATTCACCCTAAGGGGTCCTCGCTTGCCTCAGGACAAGTGATTGGAGTGAGGGATGGGAAATTGTTCAGATTGCTTTTTCAGCCTCTTCATGCATTGGCAATGAGCAGCGACAACAGCAGACGGACATGTGAGTTATGGCATTGTAGGATGGCCCATCTACATCATGGAGCTCTCGGAGGACTAAGAGAGGTTGTGACCAGAGTGCCACAGATCAGTACAAAGCATCAAGATGTTTGTAGAGGGTGTGCGCTTGGTAAGTTTACCAAGGCCTCGTTCCCCTACAGTGACACCAAGTCCGCTAGGATATTGGATTTAGTACACACGGATGTGTGTGGGCCCATGACTCGAAAGTCCTTGAGTGGTCGTGAGTACTATCTCACATTCATTGATGACTACTCAAGGAAGACTTGGATCTATTTCCTGAAGACCAAGGGTGAGGTCTTCAAACGGTTCCAAGAGTTCAGAGCTCTTGTGGAGAACCAATCTGGAAAGAGGATCAAAGTCTTGCGGTCCGATAACGGGGGTGAGTATTCCTCCAGACAGTTTGTAGAATTATCTGCCCAACATGGCATTAGAAGATAGATGATCGTACCATACAACCCCCAACAGAACGGGGTTGCCGAGAGGAAGAACCGGGCTATTATCGATGCAGCGAGATCCATGTTGCACGATCAGAGTTTGCCTTTGTACCTTTGGGTAGAGGCGAGTGCTACTGCAGTTTACTTGCAGAACAAGAGCACCCATAGGATATTGAGGAAGATGACTCCTGAGGAGGCCTTCACTGGTAGGAGACCCGATGTCGAGCACATCAGGATCTTTGGGTGCTTGACCTATTCTCATGTCCCCTCGGAGAGGAGGACAAAGCTAGACCCCACAGCCCAGCAAGAGATCCTAGTTGGATACTCAGAGGTGTCCAAAGCCTATCGTATCTACATTCCATCACTTAGGAGAGTGGTGGTGAGCAGAGATGTCAGATTTGAGGAGGATAGGGCTTTTCAGAGATCTCTTGAGTCGAGAGTCAGTGTTGAGGATGATGCAGAGGCACTGATTGATGCCTCAGAGGGAGCACAGCCTCAGGTTTCTGATACGCCAGTATCAGGGGTGACAAGGTCACCATGCATACAGTCAGAGGGTGTTCAGTCAAAGGGGGCAGAGGCTTCAGGTTCTCAGAGTGTTGAGACTAGTCCTAAGGTAGTCACTCTTGGGCATAGAGACCTTAATTCTTCGTTGACCACTTCAGGGAAGAGGAGACCTAGATGGTTTCAGGACCCTGAAGGAGGCCAAGGAAAACGTAAGTGAGCCCAAGAGCCAGATCAAAGAGAGTAGACCTCTAGTCAGATTTGGAGCATATATGGCACTAGTGACAAGTATCACGGATACTAAGCCACAGACATTTGCGCAAGCAGTGGACCAGCAGGTCTGGAGAGAGTCCATGGTAGAGGAGTATGACTCCATTGTGTGCAATGATGTTTGGGAGGTGGTTCTGAGGCCAGTGGGGAAGTCAGTTGTGACTTCTAGGTGGTTGTACAAAACCAAGTATGTTGCAGATGGAAACATAGAGAAACACAAGGCCTGTTTTGTGGTGCGAGGCTTCTCTCAGATAGAGGGAGTCGATTATGATGAGACATTCGCACCATTTGCGAGATACACCTCGATCAGGAGCATTATTGCCATAGCGGCAGAGATGGGTTGGAGCATTCATCAGATGGATGTGAAGACCGCATTTCTAAATGGATTTATAGATGAGGAAGTGTACATTGAGCAGCCACAGGGATTTGAGGTGAGTGACAGGGAGACTCATGTGTGTCTTTTGAGAAAGGCACTTTATGGTCTAAAGCAAGCTCCCCAAGCTTGGTATTCACGTATTGACACATACTTGCTTCAGATGGGCTTCGAGAAGAGCGATGTTGATCCTAACCTCTATTACATCATTACAGGTGAGCAAACCCTCATGCTCATTCTATATGTCGATGACTTGTTCATCACAGGAGCCGAGGATCTCATAGCTGAGTGCAAGCTGGGACTTGCATCAGAGTTTGAGATGAGTGATATTGGGTTGATGCACTATCTTCTGGGTGATGGAGGTATTGCAGGAGGAGGGACACATATTTCTCGGGCAGGGGAAGTATGCTACAAATATTTTAAGCAGATTTCAGATGGAGGACTGCAGACGTATGTCAACACTCATGATTACCAACTGGAAGAAGCTTAATGCTTCAGATTCCTAGTTGGTAGATGCTACAGTTTACAGGCAATTGATCGGTTCACTCATGTATCTGGTTAACACCAGACCAGATATTTGTTTTGTCGTGAACACTCTCAGCCAACATATGGTAGAGTCGAGGAGTGTTCACATGATTGGGGCAAAACATGTGTTGAGGTACATTGCTGGGACAATTGATTTTGGCCATGACTATATCTAAGGTGATGGGGTCAGTTTCGTTGGCTACACCGACTCAGACTGGGCAGGATGTGCTACTGACAGGAAAAGCACCTCAGGGTGTTGCTTTGGTTTGGGGTCGGGACTTGTTTCCTCGTTCAACCGGAAGCAGAAGTTAGTTGCTTTGAGTTCGATCGAGGCAAACTACATGGCGGCCAGTTGCGAGGCCATTTGGCTTCGTAAGATGTTGGTAGGATTATTTGGTCAAGAGATGCCACCAACCGTCATACACTGTGATAATCAGAGTTCTATCAAACTCTCTAAGAATCCAGTTTTCCATGACCGATCGAAGCACATTTAGATCAGGTATCACTACATCCGTGATTGGGTTCAGAGAGGCGTAGTGCAGTTACAGTATATATCGACTGACGAGCAGATTGCAGACATCCTCACCAAGGCCCTCCCAAGGGGAAAACATGTCTACTTCAGAGACAAGATGGGCTTGGTGAGAAGCACCTTCCTCAGTAAGAAGGAGTGTTGAGATTATGTACCCTGGGAGGTGTTTCCCATGTGTTTGTGAGCTCCTAAACACATGTGGGAAGTACTATGTACTTTGTGCCTTGTACTTTATGTCTAATTTCACTTTGACTTGGGAGATTTAAGTCAAAAGTGAAATTTGGTCATTTATGCCTAAAATGACTATTAATTCACTTTGTGGGTGAATTAGGAGACATAAAGTGAACTTAAGGAACTTAACCCAAAGTGGGTTTTTGAGTGAGATTCTTTTGGAGAGATCTCAACCTTTGATTAGACTTGAGATGGGATGATCTCAATGATCTAGATTTTAGGTTTCCTTATGGAGGTTCAAGAGGGGCGCAAAGGGCAAGGAGGAGCTCATTCCTTCATTTGCTCACTTGGAGAGTTTGAGAGAGAGCATAGAGATGAGGTTTGCTGCATAGGATGAGGCTAGCTTAGGCGCTCCCTTCTATGGAGATAGCCAGCAGACTTAGGGCCTTGTTTATTTATTGAGGAGCTTCCAGTGTTGAGGAGGGCGCACTTGGTGAGGAGGCCGCATCAGTAGGGAGAGGTCTTAGAGAGCTCAGATTATAGTGAGATCTGTTTCAGAGGTAGGCTACACTTCACTATCAGAGTACTATGGAGGGGTTTCCTAATCAAAGCGTCCAGTTGGCATATGGCTCCACTTCAGTGGTCTTGGCAGCATTTCTGGGGGGCGCACCATCCTAGGGTGCTCTTGCTACATTTGGACTTGTATTTCAGCTTGGATCAAGATGTTATTGTATCAGGTTCATCTATATTTTGTACTTCTTGTATTCCACCATCTATTCTCCTCATATATAGACATATATTCCAAATTGGTTTTCCCCGAGGGGGTTTTATCCAAGGTCATGTTGACCAAAAATACATGTGTTAAATTTCATGTGTGTTAGAGTGTAGAACTACTATATTTTCATCTGTAAAGATCTCTAGGTGTGTTACATTTATTTTAGTATGCATGTGCTAACCCTTGGTGACTAAAACTACATGCTAGAGCACCTAAAATTGTGAATGTAACCGTAACAAATCAGCAAAAATTTCTTGAACTGTTGGTTGTCCTAAAACAACAACAAAACCTTCATTGACAGTTAAAACTTAGAGCCAACTTGAGGTCAAAGACAAACCTAGTTGGCAGCTTGATAGGACCTGGAAAATCTTCACGGTTGGATATGGACTTAGATATGTCTCGGATGGAGAAGTGAAGCTGCAAGGTTATACAGACTCTGACTGGGTGGGGAGTGCAGTGGACAAGAAAAGCACATCAGAATGTTTCTTTAGACATTAGTGGCACTCAGTACAACAAAGGCAGAGTATATAGCAACCAGTGTTGCAAGCCATGAAGCAGTGTAGCTTCGAAAGTTGCTTGCAGGGTTATTTGATCTAGAGTTGGAGCCAACTTTGATACATTGTGATAATCAAAGTTGCGTGAAGCTTTCAGAGAATCTTGTCTTTCATGACAAGTCAAAGCATATAGAGATCAAATACCATTACATCCGAGACATGGTGCAAAGAGGAGTTGTGGAGCTCCGGTACATATCCACCGATGAGCAGATAGCGGACATTCTCACCAAGCCTCTATCTAGAGTGAAGTATGAATACTTCAAAGACAACCTTGGCGTGATGCATAATGTCCACCCTCGTTGATAGGGAGGTGTGATGTTTCTGCTCGAACAGATTTCCCTTTGGACAAGGGTTTCCCAGATCAGTCATGTGGAGCGACTAAGGGAGTAATGTAGTAGTCTTTCCCAGTGGATGAGTGTGAATGGAACTACCAGGAGAGGAGAAACATAATAGCATAGTCGTGGAGACTATGGGAGTACCTTCATGCTACTAGATTCATCATGAGACTATAACTATGGTTGATGGCATGGTACTAGTTGTGTGCTACTAGTTGATTGTTGCATAGTTATAGATATTATCGACTATAACTATGGCTAATGGCATGGTAGTAGTTGTGTGTGTTGTCCCCATTTTGTGGATAACTAAGGAGATTATTTCTTGAGGCCCTCAGGTTGTAGATATGGAGTGTCGAGAGACTACATGACCAGCAGTACCCTTTTGCACAGATGGAAACCCCTCTCACCACCACAGATGGTCACAGATTTCAAGATGGCATCCACCACATCAGCTGGCTTCCGGAAGGTAGTGGGCCTTGCTCCATGAGGTACAAGTCAATATTATGGTGAGCATCATTTCAATATTTAAGCCAGTTGAGTATGTTGTATCTTAGATTGCTCTAGATTTCATGATATATGCTTGAACATTATGCCTTTTTCCCTGCTTCACCTTGGTGGTTGACATTGTGCCCTAGTAAGTGGTTTTCCTTGGGAATGGGTTTGCTACTAGGAACTCTCTTAATGAGCCATCGTACCGTTCCCAACCATACTTACCACTTTCCATCATTATTCCCCTCCATTTCCTTATCTCTTGGGATTTTAGGGTGTATTGACCCAAGAGGGGGTTGTCCCTCATTCAATGGAAAGAAAGGGTTGAAGGCCCAGAGGAGTTGATGTTGGGTAAAAGATAAAAGCCTTGTATAAACCTTCCAGATGCTTCGCCTAGGGATCACCCAAGAAATCAGTGAAACGCTTATCTTTGAGTAAAGGGGGCCCACAATATAATAAATAATGCTTAAAAGGTTAGTTGAAGGATAGGAGGTCTCATCATGAGCCGACCTATCACATCCACGAATATCTGGTGGTATGACGTTACCATCATCTAGTCACCAAACCAGGGTAATGGCTCTCAATTGCATCGTTGAGAGAGAGAGGCTTTCATCACGAGCCATCCTTCCCATTTCCGCTAGGTGTTTGTGGGTGACATTGCCATCATCTGGTCACCACGCCGGGGCAGTGACCTTCAATCTCTCCTTATGCTATATTGAAAGAAAATACAAAGAAAGAAAGATAAAAGGCAATCGATGGGCTTGGAAAAAGTGCATTGCGAACGAAGGTACCACACACCCTCTACAAAGGCACCCCATGAATGAGACACTACGACCCCTTGTATGTCATGAGCCCTATGCCCATTGAGTCTTGACCCCAACCACTTCATCCACTTTGCATGGCTTAGAGAGGGATCTCTTGGAAACTCTCCTTGACCTAGGGCAAGATCTACCCAATAGGACACCTCGTCAACCCTCCCATATTCAAGCTTGAAAAATAGCATAGTGTCTTTAAGCAATTAATTATTTGATATAGTGATCTTTGATGCACATGTTTAGATGGCTCATTTATTGATTGGATTCAATTATCATGATGTTATGACTTGAGATCCTTGGAGGGCGTGCTCATTTGTCTTTGCAGGACCTAGTTTGTGGACATTTTTGGGAGAACAAGCCTAGCTTGGGCTTCCATGGGGCTACAAGCCCACAGGTTGGATGCCAAGGGCCCGCATGGCGGATGAGAAAGATCAGACTTGGAAGTCCTTGATGATGATTTGAACGACATAGCCTAGCCCCCACATGCCAAACGTTTTGCCTAGGAGAGGCAAAACGTCACTTCTAGAGGCATGACGTCACCTAGGGGGGTTAGGGCTTGGTGGTGAGGTGCCACTCATTGACACATCGACGTTTTGAAGAGAAGAGGGTCTTCACCATGATGAGATCGTTTAGATGCTTGACATGTGGCCTTTGGAGGCCTACCCATGCTTCTCCAACACCAACGACTTCTTCAAAGTGGCAAAACGTCCCTTAAAGGGGAGAGACGTCCATGTAAAATTAGGGTTTATTTTTGCAAAAAGTGAAACTTTAGATGAATTGTTTAATATTACTTTGTTAAAGGGGTCAAGATTAGGGTTGTTGACCCCTGGTCTTGTGGTTTACCCCTTAATTTGTGAACAAGTTACCTTGGTGACATTTTGTATAAATAAGAGATCATAAGATCTCATTTTATCATAACTCTCTCATTGTGAGAAGTATTGGTCTGAAATTTTCGCTATCTTTGGCACTATTTGTCTCTTGTGTACTTGTTTATGGCTATCTTCATGAATGGTTGATGGAGGAGTTAGGCGCTAGCCTTGGATGAATGCTTTCTAGCTTTTATGGTGGATTATATTAACATCTTTCTTGATTTTGGTATGGTCTTTTACTCTTATGCTATCTTTTTTTCAAGCCAAGGATTATTGTGCTAGGAGCTAGGTAGGAAGTATAAGGGCATACACCTCCACCATAGTCTTTATCATTTTATGCTTCATGTTATTGGTCAAACAAGGGTTTGCTAAGAGAAGTATAAGGGCATACACCCTCTTAGCTTAAACCCAAGCTAGAGAAACTTGCCTTGGGAAGTAAAAGGGATTACACCCCCAAGGAGGTAGTTTATGTAGCTCTTTCTTTATTTGACTCCATTGACCCAATAGTAAAGGCACTAGTCATATATTTTTTGCATTGGAGATATAAAATCATTGCCTTGGGAAACGTGAATTTTTATCTTTTGAAAGATCTCTTGCTTGGAGTTGGTTTGTCTCATTGAGAGGAGTCTTCCCCTATTAAGGCGTCCCCTCTCTCCCACTACTTCACTTGTTGTTACAAACCCTAACCTACAGCCATTAGGGATGATCTAACCTAGATAAACTACTAACCATAACTCCTAAACTAACCTAGACTAGCCCCTAAATTTTTCTCATTTACTCTACTAACTAGGGCACATCTTTTGGGCTAATTGTTGGCATATTTTGATGGTGTAATTTGTTGATATAAGTGACTGAAAGCTACAGCCATAAGGCTGCAATTTTCTGCAGAAATATACATGTTATAACAGCTTGCTTTATTCAGTTTCAAAGTGTCATTTTTCAGCCTATATTCATTGTTAATCTTGATGTTGATTTGCTTAACTAGTTTAGATCTTTGTATGCTGATTTAGATGTTTTATTTGCTGATATAACTGTCATCTACTAATGCAAATTAGGTACAGCAAGCTTAACTTGCTGATCCATACTAACATATATCATTGCAAGTTGGATTTTCTTGTGTCTCGGACAGGTACAATCATTCGGAGAAGTACTATACCTTTGGGGCAACAATCACTTGACTTACAAGACATCTCTTCGCACTTTTCACGCCACTTAGACTTGACCTCTAAGGGCTTCACTTCCATTTCTCTCCATCTCCATCTCAATCCCCCTAGGGTCACCGCGAACGCCTCCCTAGAGTGACCTAGACACCCTTGAAGTGCGGGACCTACATCGAGGTGACATTGGGTGTAGGATTCTCAGGTTGTAGCACTTGCTTTGTGATTGGGTCGGGCTTTGCCCAACCTACAACTTGCGCTATAATAGTGTGCTACTAGTTGATTGTTGCATAGTCATAGGGATTGCAGACTATGATTATGGTTGATGGTATGGTAATAGTTGTGTGCTACTAATTGATTGTTGCATAATCATAGAGACTTTTGAACTGCATGGTGGTAGCTTTTGTAGCTACCAATTAATTGCAGGATATGACTATGGTCGATAGCATGGTAGTAGTTGTGTGCTACTAGTTGATTGTTGCATAGTCATAGAGTTTGTGACTATGGTTGATGGCATGGTAGTAATTGTGTGCTACTAGTTGATTGTTGCATAGTCACTGAGATCATAACAATGGTTGATGGCATGGTAGTAACTTAGTGTTACTAGTTGATTGTTGCATAGTCATGAGAGACTACTGGATAGTCATGAGAGACTACTGGATAGCTTAGTGCTACTAGTTGATTGTTATGTAGTCGTGACATCATGGTGGCATCTTTGTGTTGCTATCTGATTGTTGGAGAGCATGGTAGTAGCTTAGTTCTACTAGTTGATTGCAGCATAGTCATATAGACTATGGTAGAGGATGGAGCTATTGATGGCATGGTGATAGTCGTGGGGCTACTAGATGATTGTAGAGTAATCAGTGGACTACTAGAAGAAAACATCGTGGAAGAATACCTCCCTAGCTAAGAGGGAGTGTTGATGTTTTGGTAGTTGCGGGAGGTATTTCCTCCTGGACAACTTTTCTTAGAGAAGAAGAAGATTCCAAGAAGTCAAAGGAAGACCATTCAATGGTTGAAGAACACCCAAGAAAAGAATAAAGTGAAATAGAAGACCACAGAAGAGAAGTCGGCCCATAGGAAATAATAATAAAGTGGAAATATAATTTCTAGGAAGAGAAGTCGGCCCACAGAAATAATAAAGTAAATTTGAAGACCCAAAATAAGAAGTTGGCCCCAGACAAGCGCCCAGATTAGTATAAATACAAGTCTGGGTCAATTCATTTGTACAGTCACACAATTCTCCTTTTGTAGTGCGAACTAGGCAGTTTCAGCTGCAGTTGCAGCAGTTTCACTATTTCTGGTTCCGGTTTCTCTTGGAGAGTGTGCCCTACTTGGGAAGGATATTCTTGGTGGCTCTTGGTGGTTTCTCTTATGTGCTACCTCTAGAAGAGTTGCGCTAAGATTGTGTGGTGCTTCCCAGTTGCTTCGTGCCAGTTGCAGTTGCAGTTGCAGTGTGTTAACCCCTAGATTTTCACCCTTGAAAATCTTGAGGGTTAAGAGCCAGCATGCAGCACTTTGGTTGGCATACTAAGATATTCCCAGGATTTTAGCACTTATGTTAAGCAAGAGGTTGGTTCACACACGAGGCAGGTGCATGATCAGTACATGGTTACTTAGTTCAGAGTCACAATCTACTTGATTTCCATGCATTTTTGAAAGAGAGATGTATACATACAAGTGTTGCTACATTTTAGGATGCACAATTTGAGTGGGTCTCCTGGCAATTTGGGGCAGCTCAAAGCATACAGTATGAGTCCTTGCAAGATTCTAGGCCCGATAACACTTTTTCTGGGCGACATGCAGGAACTTGCTATTTTTGGCAGGTTGTGATCCAGGCCCCAGATTCAAATTCCGAGAGCACAGTATTGATCCTTGAGGCATCCAGAAGCCTTTGGACCTTTTTTCAGATGATGCCACCCAGATTACTATTTTTAGCAGGTTGAGCGTCAGGGCCCACATGACAATTCTGATTTGCATATTTGGATCCCTTGCGGAAAGACAAGATTAATGAATATGAAGTCAAGGGTATTCGGACGACTTTCTATTTTTGGCAATATTTATGTGGCGGTGTCATCCCAGTTATCCAAGATGATGTGGACATTTTTCTAAAAATAGGACCAAGATCCTAGTTTTAGAGGGCCCTATATTTAGAGGATTTTATTTTTAGAGGACCCTAGTTTTAGAGGTTCCTATTTTTAGCGGGTTCCATTTTTAGCTGCCTCTATATTTAGCAGGTCCAATCATCGTCCATGCAGTGCCAAGTGACACCTTCAGAGGTCGACATGTGGCGGTTCTTCAGACAAATGTGGCGTCCACCTAAGCTAGGGCGCATGTTCCCAATATTAGGGGGGTCGCATGAGTTCACTAGAGTTATCTCCATCATGCTTAAGTCAACTGAACCTCCACTCTCCAGTTGACTTGGGTACTTTTTCCACTCTCACTTCCACTCATCCTTTCTCCGTTAACTCGCCTTCTTCTCTCTCATGCAAGTGTACGCATGGATAGTTGACTGGCATCATGTCTCAGTCAACTCAAACTAGTTGTCAATTGACTTTCCTCATGAATACCATGCATTCACCCCTCTTCTCACTCACTTAGCTCGCCATTCACTCATTCATGCGCATTAAAACTCACACTCAGTCATCTCACTACTCCTCCCCACATCCACTTAGACTCTATTCTTACCCTCCTCATGCATCCCTCTTAACTCCTTGAGATATGCACCCCCTCTAGCTATATATTGAAGGCTTGCCATTGGTTATTTCATCGGTTCTTAGCAGCAGCATAGTCTCTCTCTCTCTCTCTCTCTCTCTCTCTCTCTCTCTCTCTCCTAGTGGCATGTCATTGAGCAAAGTAGTCATCGTACTGGTTGTGAGCTTGCCAATTGTGGCGCAACCAACCCTCTTGTAAAGTTGGATCAATAAAGAAGCTTGTGTTTATTGTTCGAACCTCTCTTCTTGAACGGTATTTTGGTGAATTTGCAATTTGATATGTCATTTCTTAGCTATTAACTGTGATGGTATCAATCCTCTAAGTAGTTTTTATTTCTTTTTTCCATTCTATTATCATTGTGCTAACTCTGCAGGTTCCCTCCAAAGTGCTAGATCAACTTTTTCCACCGTTTTGGACTGCTTTACATGCTGTCCAAGGCAAAACAGCTCGCTGATTTTTGAGTTTTCAGACCTTAAATCAGCCACAAGGGAGCTTCATTGTGCCCAGGGACTCCCCCCAGAGGCTAGCGAGGCTTAGCCCAAACAGAGAGGGATTTAGCCTGTGACATCTGGGGCTATTTCTCCTATAATTAGCCAAGTTTTCATCGCTGTTATAACAGGTATATCAGCTCAATTGGAGGGTGGAAATTTGTGCTAACACAGTGCCAATTGCAGTTGCAGTTACAGTTGCAGTTGCAGTTACTAGTTGTCAGTTATGTGGTGCGCCATCTTGCTCTAGTGATGCGCCTATCTTGTGTCAATTTAGTGGTGCTACTCAGTTGTCTACCCTTGCTAGGGTTTGACAAGAAGAAGAGACAAGTATTTGTTATCAGGGTTTCTTCATTGTCGGTTTGCTCTTGTGAATAGAGATTGTTCATGGTTGTATTGGAATATTCTCTCTAAGAAAAGTTGGTTGGGTTTTTCCCCGAGTTTGGGGTATTCCCAGGATAAATCTTTGTGTCTTCTTGTTCTTGTTTATCTGCTGCTTATATATTTCAGTATATGGTTATTGAAAGTTAAAAGAAGATCAAAATGCTATGGTAAATCTAATGTTAACAAAACTAATGAAAATCTAACAGCTCTGCCTCTGTATTTTTGTCCATATTATAATATAGTTTGATAGCTTACAAAAAAAAAATGGGATTTAGAAAGATGGCTAAAATTAAACTCCTGCAAAATGTCAAAAAATCCAGACTAGAATTCGAAGAAATGATTGTAACAGAAAGAATAAAATTGAAACAAAGATAAAGCAAGAAGCTAGCATGAGTAAAAGTAAAACAGGTCAAACATAGCAAAGAGAGAGATTAATAAGGATTTCATAAAGAATTATTCAATGATGAGAAGCATGGAATTTCAGAAATTTTACTACCGGATATAAAATAAAAGAAATTTGATGCATCATTGAGAAAAGTATAAGCAAATAAGACAGCATAAAATCAGCTAAAAGAGGACAAACACATCAGGTTTAGTTACCAACATCTGTGCCACAACATCAGATAATGCATCGTGTTTAGCAGTTCAGAAAGATGATAAAGTTGCCATTTAATTTTCAACATTACCTACGACTTGACCGACTCACTATTTATTATAGTCCTGCTAATTGAAGGACATCTTCCATATGAACAGCCACTGGATTTCTACTAAAACAGTTGCAGTATTGCCAAATGTCCATAATTAAAGAGGCTAGATAGACATATAAAATTGAAGGATTACATTCATATGCATAAAATCAGTAGTTTTCGTGGAAAAAACTGAAAAGAGCAAAAGGCATATCTGAATATGTCACTTACCTGCACCATGTACAAGCGAGAACAAGTTTGATGTAATCCAGTAACAGAATATTGCCTGCACACCACAATAACCTTAGAATGTCAAATATTATAGAAATGCTTCATTTGGCATTTCATATGCCACAACATTAATGTAGATTTTAACCAAGACTGGTGTCAATTTTAGATCTAATAAGCACATACAGATGAGAAATCAAAAGTAAGTTTTCCGAAAGTATACGTACATAAAATTGAGCTCCATAGATGGAACAAATAGAGGATTATATAAAAATTTCCAATAAAAATCAGGACCACTAGAGGAAAAGAGCACATGTAATAAAGCATTTCAATTACACATACCACTTGTCAGTGCTTTCTGCGTCTCTTCTCTTGTTTTTCAGAAAACCAAAAAGTAACAAGCAATGTCCATAAGACACACTATAAATTTAAGGGTATGATGATATTTCCATGTTCTGTCTGTTCACATAGTTCTTATGCAGTCCAGAATACTTGCATTGTACTTGTTATTTTCCATATTTGTGTAACAGTAAAACATCCAAATTTCAACAAGGGATGTGAATGACCTTGACCATGCACAGGGAATCCCTAACCACATTCAGTCTTACTTTAGGATGATGATATAAACCTTATGACACACATCAACTAAGGAAAGGCTCTAAAGCCCCATATGTTGTTTTTATTGTTAGTCAATTAGACTCGAGGCTCAAACATATCTCCAGACTACTGTCACAATTTGGCTATTAAAATAAGAACCCAATGATGATTCAAAAAAACTAAATCATCTTGTCTCATTCCTTGAATAGAGCAATTGAAAGAGCTAAAAAGACCACTTCTGAAACATTTCCCACTTTTTACATGGGATTATATTTACTGGATATCATCTGTGCTAGCAACCCTTTTCCAAGGTTGAATTGGAATTGGAATATAGCAAAAACTCCAATTCATGTTCATTGTCAAGCTATGTGGGAGAACAAATACAAGAGAAATTATGCACAGCTTTGTGATTTCTTCATTGCTCCCCTTTATAGATTGATATTTTGTAGAGAGTGCCCTTGGCAAAGTAGAGAGGCAATGAAGCTATTGAGAAGCATATACAATTGGTACCTTCAAGAGCAAGCTATGTGGGAGAACAAATACAACAGAAATTATTCACAGCTTTGTGATTTCTTCATTGCTCCCCTCTGTAGATTGATATTTTGTAGAGAGTGCCCTTGGCTATGTAGAGAGGCAATGAAGCTATTGAGAAGCATAGGCAATTGGTACCTTCAAGAGGACTATACATATTTGAGGATTTATGGGGTCACTGCTCCCCCTCACCTATTACCCAAATATGTACCCAACAGAATAATTCTTGGAGAAATTGCTTACCAAACCATTCTGCAGGTTTTTAATGCTTCATTGGCCAAAGACTCCAGGAAAAGAACATTTATTTCCTTTAACATGTATAATGGGCACTATGGACTCATGAATTCTAAACAAGCCAGACAAGAAGCTAAGGCAATGCTGGAATACAAGTTTCCATAGGGTCAGAGGCATGATCATCTAGGACAAGTTGCCAAACATAGTGTCATTGTTTCAATAGCATGGCCTTATGCCCATGAGCAGTGGGATCATGAAGTGTCATATGGGAATGCAACAACATGGGAGGAAGTGCTCATGAGACTGAAAATAAAAGATTTTACTCCCACTCATAGCATTACCTCTGATGAACATATAGAAAGGATCAAACAGAAATTGGCCGAGGCTGAGAGGTTATTAAAGAAAGAGTAAGAAGACAGTATTAAAGTGAAGAGGCACAAGCCAGGCAAGAAGATGAGCAAAGGCTTAGAGAAGAGATTGAAAGGGCAAGGTAGGCAGAAGAACAAACACTGAAGGAGGAAGCTGAGACGGCGAGATTGTGTTGATATTTTGGTAGCTGCAGGAGGTATTCCATCCTGGACAACGTTTCTTAGAGAAGAAGATACCAAGAAGTCAAAGGAAGACCATTGAACAGTTGAAGAACACCCCGGAAAAGAATAAAGTGAAATAGAAGACCACAGAACAGAAGTCGGCCCACAGGAAATAATAATAAAGTGGAAATATAATTTCCAGGAAGAGAAGTTGGCCCACAGAAATAATAAAGTAAATTTGAAGAACCGGAATAAGAAGTCAGCCTTAGACAGGCACCCAGATTAGTATAAATACAAGTCTGGGTAAGTTCATTTGTACACACACACAGTTCTCCTTCTATAGTGTGCACTAGGCAGTTGTTGGAGTTTCACTATTTTTGGTTTCTAGTTCTCCTGGAGAGTGCGCCCTACTTGTGGAAGGATATTCTTGGTGGCTCTTGGTGGTTTCTCTTGTGCACTACCTCTAGAAGAGTTACACTAAGGTTGTGTGGTGCTGCCCAGTTGCTCCGTGCCAGTTGCTAGTTGTGTCAGTTCTATGGTGCACTATCTTGATCTAGTGATGCACCTATCTTGCGCCAGTTCTATGGTGCTACTCAGTTGTCTACCCTCGCTAGGGTTTGACAAGAAGAAGAGATAAGTATATGTTATCAAGGTTTCTTCATTGTTGATGTGTGGCACTCAGTACGGCTGAAGTTGAGTATGTGGCAGCATGTGCAGCGAGCAGAGAAGCAATATGGCTACGGAAGCTGTTGTCTAGGTTATTTGGTCTCGGATTAGAGGCGACCTGCATTTGGCGTGACAACCAGAGTTGCATGAAGTTGTCATAGAACCCGGTGTTCCATGATAGGTCGAAGCATATCGAGATCAGATACTACTATATCAAGGATATGGTACAGAGGGGAGCAGTGAAGCTCCAGTTCGTTACTACCAAGGATCAGGTTGTGGATGTGTTGACCAAGCCGTTGTCAAGGACGAAGTTCGAGTACTTCAGGGACAAGCTTGGTGTGGTCCCTCTTCAGAGGCAGTGACAGGTGGAACACATCCAACATGTAAAAGGGTTGGCACTGAGTATGGAAAAATCTCATCCAGCACGAAAAAGGGTTGGCACTGAGACAAGAGTGCACATGATCAAGTATTGATGCATTGCAGGGAGTGGATGTCCTGGGGACATGTTGTAGCTACTAAGAGCTATCCACAGACATTGGTTGCATGGGGTGAAATCATGTTGCAGTATGGATGTTCGAGGATGTATAGATTCTCATGTTCAACAGTCAATGGATGTGAGCTCGTGTGGTATCAGACTTGGAGTCTGTGTCTGGAAAGAATACCTTCCTAGTAAAGAGGGAGTGTTAATATTTTTGGTGTAACTACGGAAGATATTCTTGTATATTTGTTTTAGTCAAACCTTTAAAAGGTTATTATAATTATATTGTACAATTTGGCTCAACAGAAATTATTATATTATTGGTATTTTACTTATAATTGTAAAAGGCCCCATTGTGGCTAGTCGGCCTTGTTTTATGGGTTAGTTAGGTCAAGAGTCATGTCTCTTCAAGAGACACTGTTGTGTATAAATAGAGGATAGGTTCCTCTCATTTGGACACACACTCACACACTTCTCTTGTGCATGTTGGAGTGCATAAGAAGGTCTAGCGAACAAGTCTTGGAGACTGGTTCTTTTGGTGTTTTGGTCTTGGTCTTTCTTGGAGAGCTATAGCACATCATTGTACTGGTTGAAGGAATCTATATTGAGGATTTTGGTTGCTGGGTTTTCTCCCCCACGAGGAATCTATAATCTTTGTGTTATATTGTATCTATGATTGTCTATCTTTCAGTGATCCTACTACAGTTGCTATTGGATTAAGTAATTGTAATTGTGTAACTAGAAAATTTAAAATTCCAATACATACTTCGTCGGACAACATGACCACCCCTTCTACTACAGGAAGAATGGACGTTGTGGAAGCTCAGCTTAAGAAACTCAAGGAGAACATAGGGTTGGATGAGAAGTGGAATAAGAAGTTTGATAAAAAGTTGGATGAGAAGTTAGGCAGCTTGAAAGAAAGATCGACTGCAAAGTTGGTGCCTCGTATAGCTGGAGGCACACTAGAAGAAGAACACTGGACAGCACAACACATTGAGCCACACCAGGAAGAAACTTCTAACTCATGACTATTTAGCCACTCACGACACTTTTCGAGTTCACACAAGAGTAGATCAATGGATAATAGCATATGGCACCATTCTCCTAAGGTGGACCTGAACAAATTTTATGGTTCTAACCCGTCAGGATGGGTCACCCAGATGGAACATTACTTCGCTCTGCAGGGCATTACTGATGACATGATGAAACTTAGGGTGGGGGTCCTGTATCTAGATCCAAAGCGATGGCAATGTTGGGAATGGCATAAAAAATCCTATGCGCGTTACATCACCTAGAGCCAAATTTTTAAAGCTACCATGCACATTTCAAGAGAGATACTCACTATTTGGTGTTGAAGATTGAGTAGCTTCGGAAGATATCCTTATTGTATTTGACCAAGACAAACCCTAAATAATATTATTATATTATATTTGTTAATTAGGCCCTATTGTGCCTTTGTAAAAGTTGTCTCTATTGTGCCTTGACAATTAAATGTAAATAAAAGGAAAAAGTGGCAGGTCGGCCCAAACCTAATTTAGGGAGGCGAGACTACTATTTATAAAGGAGGCTAGCGCCTCACTTGGAGACACACACACACTAGCTCTGCAGCTATGAAGAAGGGCGCAAGTCTTGAGGAAGAAGCAACTGCAGCTAGGTGTGACGTTGATGAGGGTTTTGGTCTATCTCTTGGATACATCTTGGTTAAAGTGGTGCGCTACCCTTTCCTAGTGAAGGGTTTGCTGAAATATTGTAACTTCGAAGAATATTCTAATTAAATTTGAGTTATTATCTTATAGATCAAATCCCCTTTTGCGGATTGATCGTGTCGGGTCGTGTATCAGATCAAATCCCCTTTTGTGGATTGGTCAAATATATTTATATGGTGGTATTTGGAAAGTCGGCCACTAGTGTTTATAAAGTGGTTTTAACCACTTCTAAAAGAAGTCGACCCTACCATGTGAAGAGACATAACCCTATCGCCTCCTCAACTAGTATTTATATGTGAGGATGGTGCCTCACTTACACACTCTCACACTCACTCATCTAGTGCGCATATCTTGAAGGCAATTGTAGTTGCATGAGGAAGGAGAAGAGAAGCGCATGCTCAGTCTTAGATTATTCTTGGTGTTTTGGTCTTAGTCTTGGCATTGTATTGGCAATCTATTATTGAGGAAGTTTTTTTTGGGCTTTCTCCCCCATGAGGGTTTCCCAACATAAAATGTTGCGTACCTTATGATTGTGTTTCTTTCAGTGATCCTCTTTATGCTGTTGTTTTGGAAATGCATTGAATGCTCATGTAATTTGGAAAGAATCTAATAACAACAGTAAAAACTTAACATGGTATCAGAGCTTGACTAAATAGAGCACCTTTCACTGGGTATCTAAAAACGTAACCGTTGTCATACAAGGGAATTAGGGCTTTTTACTGAAGAGGAATTTTTGAGCAAAAACTATCTTGGGAAGTGCACCTTGCCCTAGTGCATCTTTTGGCAGCTTGAGCGAACTTTTCCAGTGGCCAGACTCTCTAGAAAGCCAAACCCTAGTTTTGGCTAGTATTAGAAAACCAGAAAATTAGGAAACCAGAACCAGTACCAGTCCAGAATTGCGTAGGTCAAGTTTCAAGGGGTAAAACATGGAATTTTTTGAAACAGTCAGCTCCAGCAAATTCGCCTCAGTCAAACGCATCTAGTCCCTGGATCAGAATTCAAAAATTTAAAGTTTGAGAAATTAGGGTTTCCTCATAAAACCCTAAGTTGCAGTTGCAATACCAGTTCCTTCGCGCCAGTTTCTTTGCACTAGTTGCAACACCTTTGAAGTTTTTAAAGGTTTGTTATTTATTATTGTTGATGTCGAATGGTGCCACTACCTGCCGATACTGTCAGAGGTATGTACTTACATATGTTTAAAGTGTTAGTTTTAAAGGGTATTTGCAAGAGAAAGGATATTTTATTTAAATAACAATCATAGATCCAGAAGGATCTCAGATCCAACACATTCAAAGGAATAATGCACCCCAGGTTCGATTACTTTGATATGCATCTATTTGTTATGACCATCATATTAAGCATTGGTCAAAATTAAAGTCAAGGTATTAGATTGATTAAAGTTGAGATTATAGAGTTTATTCCCTTAGATTTCTATCAAGAAAGCATATTATCATAGTACAGAGGACAGGTTGAAGAGAATACTTGTCATCTTGAGCGAAGGAGACTAGGAAGAAAAGCAACAACACTCATTCTTGGGGACAAGACTCCAGGTTCCAGGTTTGATTGATTAAGTTGATAAGATCAAATTTGCACATGTCAAGTTTGATAACTACCTCATTACAAGTAAACACTATAGTTGAGATAGCAATATTTAAAAAGTTTTATACTTGATAGCATGTGAGCATTATTGAGATAAATGCTTATTGTAATCACTTACCAGATATAACTAACAAGATAGCATGTGAGCATTATTGAAATAAATGCTTATTGTAATCACTTACCAGATATAACTAACATCTCCTCTAGGAGAAACTTCTTGTTTTGGTTCCAGGTTACCATGGAGGAATGATTGATCACAACACTAGAAGAGTATCTCTCTCATTTCTTATTATTGTATTTCTTACCTTTCACCCTTGTTTCAGGCAAGTCACAAGTGATAGCTATAAAAAAGCTATTGTGACGATTGTTCTTGCTATTGTTTTATTATATTATAAAGAGTATTATTCTTGTTTGTTGTTTCTCCCTTGTTGTTCTTGTTCCTTCGGTTGAAAAACTGATGCATGTAGATAAATTTAAAAATTTACAGCATACCAATACATCTTGCATATATCAAGATCACTGAAAGTGAGACAATCACAGAGAGAACACAAGTATACCCTGGGAAACCCTCTTGGGGTAGAAAACTCAGCCAAAACTTCTCTTTAGATTCTTCAACAAAGTACAATACCAGTACAAGACTTTAGGGTAACTAGCTAGGTCTCAGAGGGATGAAACAATACCTTTGTTTCAACACTTACAAACTTCACAAATAGTTGAACTAACACTTATAGTAACAGCTTGACAAACTCACCAAAAGATAACCGACTTTCCTTCTTGTTGTAGCAGAGTTATGGCAGCTTTAACATAGTATTTGTAGCAGCCTTATATCAGCAAGGAAGCACAGAAGACTCCAGCAACTAGCAGCCATATACCAGCAGACAATACTTCAGCAAATAGATGCCTTGCCTCAACAGAAGACTCCAGCAAAACAAAGATATATAAATGGTAAGTGAATGCCCCTTTTTATAGGTTGGTTTGGTTGCCCTAAGCAGCCCCCCTAAGAATGTATGACAGTTGTATAACAACTGTCATACTTTCCCTCCTTTGGCTGCCAAGAATCACCTCCTAAAGTTCCCAAGAGCCACCTCTTAAAGTTCCCAAGAGCCACCTCCTAATGCTCCCAAAGGTCACTTACTTTGTCTCTTCTAGAGGTTGCCCTAAACAGTTGTCTTAGGATTGTATGACAGTTGTCATACCGCCACTAAAACCTCCCTAAGCAACCCTCTTAGGGGTGCTATGAGGTTGACACATGGCATATGGTTGTCTTGGCATAAGGTTGACACTTGTCATGTGTTTGATGCTTGACATAAAGTTAACACTATATCAAAACTTTATTTACATGGTTAGTTACAATAGGGAAAATAGCTTCCAAAGCTATATAATTCAACACTCCCTCTTAGCAAGGAAGGTATTTTCCAAGTACCAACTGTTACATCCATTTGTCTTTACTAGGCTATTGACATGTTGATCCATGTATAATCTATTCATCAAGAGAATTTTTGTATCCATAGCTAGCATTGGGATCAGTAGCATCTCTGGTGAGCACATTGTTGTCATTACAAGATTTTTATTCACTCAATTCACCAAGAACTGTTTGTGCAGTTCACCAAGAACTGTCAATTCACCAAGAACTGTCTTACTCAGTGCCAGTCCTTTTTCATACTGGATGAGTAATCTTAGAGTCAATCCTTTTTCATACTGGATAAGAATAAAATAGAATAGCCCACATCCTACCTGTAAATGACTTGCCCTGCTACTGTCACCAGAATCCCATATGCAGCTCTTTACTCCCTCTTACGAGGGACCAGTCCAAGTTTGTCTCTGAAGTACTCAAACTTCACCTTNCTATATCAAAACTTTATTTACATGGTTAGTTACAATAGGGAAAATAGCTTCCAAAGCTATATAATTCAACACTCCCTCTTAGCAAGGAAGGTATTTTCCAAGTACCAACTGTTACATCCATTTGTCTTTACTAGGCTATTGACATGTTGATCCATGTATAATCTATTCATCAAGAGAATTTTTGTATCCATAGCTAGCATTGGGATCAGTAGCATCTCTGGTGAGCACATTGTTGTCATTACAAGATTTTTATTCACTCAATTCACCAAGAACTGTTTGTGCAGTTCACCAAGAACTGTCAATTCACCAAGAACTGTCTTACTCAGTGCCAGTCCTTTTTCATACTGGATGAGTAATCTTAGAGTCAATCCTTTTTCATACTGGATAAGAATAAAATAGAATAGCCCACATCCTACCTGTAAATGACTTGCCCTGCTACTGTCACCAGAATCCCATATGCAGCTCTTTACTCCCTCTTACGAGGGACCAGTCCAAGTTTGTCTCTGAAGTACTCAAACTTCACCTTTGACAGAGGTTTGGTTAGCACATCTGCAACCTGCTCATTGGTAGCCACATAATGAAGCTTACACTGCTCCCATTTCTACCACATCACGAATAAAATGATACTTGATTCCAATATGCTTTGATTTGTCATGAAACACCGGGTTCACTGACAACTTTATGCAACTCTGATTGTCACAAAAAATACTAGTAGCATCTAACTCAATATCAAATAATCCTGAAAGTAATTTCCGTAGCCATACAGCTTCAGTACATGCTAAACATGTTGCCATATATTATGCCTCGGTTGTACTAAGCACAACACTGGTTTGCTTCCTGCTAAACCATGAGATCATACCTGATCCCAAACTAAAACAACATCCTAAAGTACTCTTATGATCTGTGACACTACCAGCCCAATCCGAATCAGAGTATCCCTGTAATCTGAACTCACAATCTGCATCATACTTGATACCATACTCAATGGTACCTTTCAAGTATCTCATCACATGTTTTGCTGCGATCAAATGAACATGTCTAGGTTCAACCATATACTGACTTAAAGTGTTCACAACAAAACATATATCTAGCCTTGTATTTGTTAAATACATCAACGAACCAATCATTTGCATATACAAAGTGGCATCCACTATCTCTGATGAAGTATCACATAATAACTTTGGATTTGTCGTCATAGGTGTAGTCATGAATTTACAATCCATCATTCCAAATATATTTAGAATTTCCACAGCATATTTTCCTTGACTAAGACAAATCTCACCTAGATTGTACCACACTTCCAGACCTAGGAAATAGTGCATCTGACCCAGATCTTTCATTTCAAATTTTGAAGCAAGTTTCTTCTTGCAATCAGTGATGAGTTTTTCATTTCCTGTTAGAAACAGATCATCCACATACAATAGTAAGATCAATTGATCATCATTCTCAATCTTATAGTAGAGATTGGAATATGCTTTACTCTTGATAAAGCCCAAGCTCATCAGAAAATTATCAATTCTTCCATACCATGTCTCGGGTGCTTGCTTCAAGCCATACAAGGCTTTCTTTAATCTGCACACGTGTCTGACTGTCATGTGTCTCAAATCCTTGTGGTTGTTCCACATACACTTTCTCTTCTATCACACCATTCAGAAAAGCAGTCTTTATATCCATCTGATGTAGTTTCCATCCCATCTTTGCAGCTATAGCCATAGTAGCTCTAATGGAAGTGTATCTTGCCACAGGAGCAAAGGTTTCTTCGTAATCTATTCCCTCTTTCTGAGAGAACCCACAAGCTACAAACGTTGCTTTGAATTTCTCAATACTACCATCCACAACATGCTTGATTTTGTATAACCATTTAGATGTTACCACAAATTTTTCTTTTGGTCTCGAAACTATGTCCCAAACATCATTTTTCATAATTGATTGATATTCTTCAATCATGGCATCCTGCCACACTTTCTTCTCAACGGCTTCTTCATAGCTGGAAGGTTCTGCATCAATGATGTTAGACACAAGTGCAACATAGTTTGAATATAATCGAGGTCTTTTACTTTCTCTGAAAGTCTTATTTGGGGCACCATACCTTTCTGCATCTTGAATGAGTTCATGAGCCCAATTTGGCTTTCTCTGATATGTAATCACTTATGTGGGTGAATCAGCAGGTTTATGAAGCTCCATCATATCATGATTCTCAGGTACAAGCTCTTCTTCTTCTGTATCTGGTACTTTAGAAGCTGTAGGTTCCTCATCATGTACCTCATCTACATGATTTCTTTTTTATTTGCAGAAAGTTGCATCTTCATCAAAGATAACATCTTTGTCGATCTCAATCTTTTTGTATCCAGGGACATATACTCTATATGCCTTTGATGTTTCATTGTATCTGACAAATATACCCTTATTACCTGAAGGATCCAACTTTGTCCTTTTGTCCTTGGGAATATGAATATACACTGGACAACCAAATATCCTTTGGTGACTAACCTCTGGAACTTTTCCAGAAAACACTTCTTTTGGAGTTCTATTTTCAAAAACTTTATGAGGACTTTTGTTCTGTACATATACAGCAGTCCTTGTTGCTTCTGCCCAAAGATACATTGATAAGTCATGATCATGAATCATGGCTTTAACTGCTTCCATAACTGATAAATTCTTTCTTTCTGCAACACCATTTTGTTGAGGATTGTATGGAGTAGAAAGCTCCCTCTTAATCCCAACTTCTCTACAGAATTCCTTGAATTCACCAAATGTGAATTCTCCTCCGTTATCAGATCTTAATACCTTTATTTTTCTCTTGGAAAGATTGTCAACAAGAGCTTTAAATTCCTTAAACTTACTAAAGACTTCATCTTTATTCTTTAAGAAATAAATCCAAGTTTTGGGAGAAAAGTCACCAATAAAAGAAAAATAGTAAACATACCCACTGAGTGAAGTGGCTGACATAGGTCCACACACATCTAAATGAATTACATCCATAACTCCTTTTGCTTTACTGTCACTGCTTGGAAAAGGCTTTTTCACGTTCTTTCCTTGTGCACATCCTTTTCACACACCATCGTGGAACACTTGAATTTCTGGAAGGCCTTTACCATCTTACTGACAACTGGCAAGGCTTTATAGTGAATATGAGCGAACCTTCTATGCCACAGTTCACATGGGTTTATAGTACTGTGTACTAAGGCTTGATCTACCTTTCCTTTTAACTTGTATAACCCATCTTCATGTATATCAATTATAATAGCATCATCAATATTCTTTCCTCTCGACCACATAAGAACTTGGCCATCGACAAAAGCTACTCGGAATCCTTTCTCTCCCAATCCTGAAATAGATAGGAGGTTCTTTTGCAGACCAGGTACATATAAAACATTTACCATTTTCAAATGTTTTTCTGAATCTAAGTTGTAAAAAGCATTCCCTATGCCCTTAATAGGATAGGAAGAGTTATCACCCAGTCTCACCTGATGAGAAGAATCTTTCTTGGTCAGATTTGAAAGAGAGTCTTTAAAACCAGTCATGTGCCTGGAGGCACCACTATCCACAAGCCATGTTTCATCATCATAATTTACTGAATTAGTAAGAGTTGCCACCAAAACATACTCTTCATTTGAATCTTCTTTTCTTTCTCTCTTGTAAACAGGTTCATCATCTTCAACAATATGAGCTTGATGTCTTTTGTTTTTCCTCCTTTCTTTGACCTCTTTTATGAGAGGACAATCTCTAGCAAGATGTCCCAACTTTTCACAACAGAAACATTTGAGTTTAGAATAGTCTCTCTTACCTTTCTCAAATTTCTGAAACTTCTTCTGTGGAGAATGATTTTCCTTCATTTTCTTTCCTTTCCTGAAATGGACTGCAAGAGCTTGATCTTCATCATCACTTAGCTTTTCTTCTCTTGTTTCCAATCTTCCTTCTTCTTGGACACAATCTTCCCACAGCCTGCTAAACTTTGTTAACTTACTCCTTGAACAGATTCCTCTTATGAAAGAGTCACATGACTTCGGAAGTCCATTCAAAGTAGTCATTACTAACTCATCTTCTTCAATTGAGTCACCGATAGCTATAATTTGTTCATTAATTTGTACATGACTTCTGCATCTTTACATTTTTGAGTTGAGTCCTCAAAGCCATCTTTTTGTTTTTGTTCCTTCCTTCATATAGACGAGATACTGCATCAAACATCTCTTTGGGAGTCTTCAAGGATGATACATGAGGAATAAGATGGTCTTTTATAGAATCTGCAATTATTCTCTTTGCCCTTATCAGATTCTTCCTGTACTTGCCTTTAGCTTCTTCTTCCTCAGGTTTTGCAACCTCTTCCATAACATACTCTGATAAGTCATTTTCTTCCAAAACAAGGGATATTATGTACTTCCATGCTCTAAAGTTATCAGGTCCCTCAAGTTTCTCATCAAGCTTAGTGCTTGACATCATCTTGTCCTTGTTTTTTAGTTCCTTCAAAAACTGAAATAATGTAGTCTCCTTCACAAATCTAATAACTCTTTGTAGAAATGGCTTCTTTCAGGGAAGCTCTGATACCATATTGAAAAACTGATGCATGTAGGTAAATTTAAAAAAATTACAGCATACAACCAACATACCAATATATCTTGCATATATCAAGATCACTAAAAGTGAGACAATCACAGAGAGAACACAAGTATACCCTGGGAAACCCTCTTGGGGTAGAAAACCCAGCCAAAACTTCTCTTTAGATTCTTCAACAAAGTACAATACCAGTACAAGACTTTAGAGTAACTAGCTAGGACTCAGAGGGCTGAAACAATACCTATGTTTCAGCACTTACAAACTTCACAAATAGTTGAACTAACACTATAGTAACAGCTTGACAAACTCACCAAAAGATAATCGACTTTTCTTCTTGTTGTAACAGAGTTATGGCAGCTTAACATAGTATTTGTAGCAGCCTTATATCAGCAAGGAACAGCAGAATACTCCAGCAACTAGCAACCATATACCAACAGAAAATACTTCAGCAAATAGATGCCTTGCCTCAACAGAAGACTCCAGCAAAACAAAGATATATAAATAGTAAGTGAATGCCCCTTTTTTATAGGTTGATTTGGCTGCCCTAAGCAGCCCCCTAAGAATGTATGACAGCTGTATAACAGCTGTCATACTTGCCCTTCTTTGGCTGCCAAGAGTCACCTCCTAAAGTTCCCAAGAGCCACCTCTTAAAGTTCCCAAGAGCCACCTCCTAATGCTCCCAAAGGTCACTTACTTTGTCTCTTCTAGAGGCTGCCCTAAACAACTATCTTAGGATTGTATGACAGTTGTTATACAACTGTCATACCACCACCCTAAGCAACCCCCCTAAGCTGGCCACTCCAACCATCCTAAGCAGCCCTCTTAAGCAGCCTCCCTAAGCTAGCCACTACAACCTCCCTAAGCAGCCCTCTTAGAGGTGTTATGAGGTTGACACATGGCATATGGTTGTCTTGGCATAAGGTTGACACTTGTCATGTGTTTGATGCTTGACATAAAATTAACACTATATCAAAACTTTATTTACATGGTTAGTTACAATAAGGAAAATAGCTTCCAAAGATATATAATTCAACACCTTCCAAGTCATAGGTGATAACCCTGAGGAAGCTATAGTGACGGTTGCAGGAGGCAACATATTAAATGAGACATGGAGCAGACTATCCAAGTTGTATACATGATTGTATACATCCATGTACCAAAGAAGATGAAGAAGAAGCTACTTTGGAGATTGATTGTAAGGAGTAGAAGGCTCCAAAGATGACCGAACATTAGAATAGAACTCACAGTAGACTTGGTCAATAATGAAGTCACCTTGACAGGAAGCAAAATTCGTTTGAAGTCTGACTCAGCTTTTCATATTAAGACTTGGTATTCAACACCAAGTATATCCTGCAAAGACTATGAAGTCTTTGTAGACTCAGAGTGAGCCTGATCTCAGAGAGGATCAGACGGGAAAAGGAGACATCTTCTAGGACTAGCAGATAAATGCCATGAGTTGGGAAGACTAGATCATAGGTTCAAACAGCTCTAGGAGACATGAAATCTCCTAGGAAGATTCCCTTGTTTCAGTGACAATGAAGGAAGCCATTCAGAGGGACTAGGATATGGATTTTTCCTTGAGACTAGAAAGGAAGTCAGTGGTGACTTCCAAGATTGATATAACAGATCAAGCATGTTGCAAATAACAGTATAAAGATGTACAAAGCCTGATTTGTGTCCAAAGGATTCTCCCAGCAAGAGGGAGAAGACTATGACGAGACACTTGCTCCAGTAATCGAAGAAATAGTTCCAGTATTCGTGAAGACAACCAGAACAACCATGATTCCGATACAGTATGAGATCTTGGGGGAGCAATCCATGTATTTGAGATTGAGTTACCTCCATAAAAGAGGAAAAGCTATACCTTCAGTATCAGTTATTGAGCCACTCTCAGATGAAGTTGTTGCCATGATAGAATAGAGGAGCTAATCTCAGAATTCAATAGCTATAGTGAGAATAGAGCAGTCATTCTCAACTTCAGAAATAGCAGCTGCAGCCTGCAAGGGCAGAGTCTCGATTCTAGAGGAGCAATTGCAGAGAGAGTAGAGAACATACTCTTAGGAAGTGAGACAGATAGTGCTTTGCAGAAAGCACATAGAACCAACACATGATTATATAGATTAAGTTGTAGTTGAGCAAGTGTACTAGGTTGGTACAACGTGATTTGAAAATTTGGTTCGAAGTACGGGACAGGAAGACTCGTGTCTGCAAGTTGAAGAAAGTCATGTACGGGTTGAAGAAAGCTCCTAGAGCTTGGTATGGCAAAATTGATAGTTTCCTGACGAGCTTGGGCTTTACCAAAAGTAAAGTATCCTAACCTTTAATTCAAGGTTATGAATGATGAGCCAGTTATATTGCTACTATATGTGGATGATTTATTCTTGACTGGAGAAGAAAATCTCATCACAGATTGCAAGAAGAAGTTCGTTGCAGAGTTTGAGATGAAAGACATAGGCCCGATGCATTATTTCTTAAGTCTTGAAGCTTGGCAAAACCCGGAGAAGATCTTCCTTAACCAAGGGAAGTATGCAGTTGAAATACTGAAGAGATTTGACATGTTTGAATGTAAAGCCATGAACACACCCATGGAAACGAATTTGAATCTCCTGGTTGATACTTCGTCAGAGTTGGTTGATGCTACACTATACAAACAGATTATTGGATCCTTGATGTATCTGACGAATACTCGGCCAGATATATGCTTTGTTGTGAACACCTTGAGTCAGTATCTGGTGGAGCCTAGACGTGTTCATATTGTAGCTGCAAAGCATGTGATGAGATACCTTGAGGGTACGTTGGACTATGGTCTTTGTTATATTGGAGATCAGGACTTCATACTGTATGGTTATACTGATTCAGATTGGGTTGGAAGTGCTTCAAGAGCACTTCAGTATGTTGTTTCAGTTTGGGGTCAGCCATGACTTAATGGCAAAGTAGGAAGCAATCCAGTATTGCTCTCAGCACGGCAGAAGCGAAATACATTGCAGCATGTTCCGCCAGTTGTGAATCCATATGGTTTCGGAAGTTGTTGACGGATCTGTTCGATCTGGAGATGGAAGCCACCATGATTCTATGTGATAACCAGAGTTGTATAAAGATGACGGAGAACCCATTGTTCCATGATAAGTCGAAGCACATAGAGATCCGGTATCACTACATTCGTGATATGGTGCAGAGGGGAGTTGTAAAGCTCCAATATGTTGGCACAGATGAGCATGTTGTAGATGTGTTGACCAAGCCTCTGTCTCATGTGAAGTTTGAGTACTTTTGAGACAAGCTTGGTGTTGTCCGAAAGGACCTCCCTCAAAACGGGGAGTGATGTTGATGATACTATGGTATCCTGACCAACAGCAGGTAGCTCCGTTAGGATTTTATATCCTAGGGAATCATATGATTCCTGGGCAGATCCCAAAGGTCCGGTAAGGACGGTCTGTCAGAGTACCACGTCGTAGCTTGTTAGGATTTTATATCCTAGGGAATCTTATTATTCCTAGGCAGATCCTGAAGGTCCGGTAAGGACAGTCTGTCAGAGTACCACGAATGTTGTTGTTGATACACCTACCTCATTCTATTGCCACATGTTGATGATGTTGTTTCAGTTTCGTGTTGTTGATGATGATGTTTCAGCTTCGTGTTATTGATGATGATGTTGTTTCAACTTCATGTTGTTGATGATGTTGTTCCAGCCTCGTGTTGTTGATGATGTTGTTCTAGCCTCGTGTTGTTGATGATGTTGTTTCAACTGCATGTTATTGATGTTGATGTTTCAACTTGATGATGATGATGATGATGATGATGTTACTCCAGCTCCATGTTGTAAACAATGATGATATTGACGATGAGAAAAACATTCGATGATTTATAGATATGTCAGTCAGTGTTCCAGATGTTGATGATGATGTTTCCCTGTCCTTCTCTTGATGATGTTATATTGGGTCATGTCAGTAGAATACCCTTCTCGTTAAGGGGGAGTGTTGAAATATTGTAACTTCGAAGAATATTCTAATTAAATTTGAGTTATTATCTTATAAATCAAATCCCCTTTTGCGGATTGATCATGTCGAGTCTTGTATAAGATCAAATCCCCTTTTGTGGATTGGTCAAACCATATTTATATGGTGGTATTTCTAAAGTCGGCCCCTAGTGTTTATAAAGTGGTTTTAACCACTTCTAGAAGAAGTCAGCCCTACCATGTGAAGAGACATAACCCTAGCGCCTCCTCAACTAGTATTGGCAATCTAGCGCCTCCTCAACTAGTATGTGATGGTGCCTCACTTACACACTCTCACACTCACTCATCTAGTGCGCATATCTTAAAGGCAGTTGCAGTTGCAAGAGGAAGGAGAAGAGAGGTGCATGCTTAGTCTTAGTTTATTCTTGGTGTTTTGGTCATAGTCTTGGCATTGTATTGGCAATCTATTAATGAGGAAGTTTTTGTCGGGTTTTCTCCCCCATGAGGGTTTCTCGGGATAAAATGTTGCATACCTTGTGATTGTGTTTCTTTTAGTGATCCTCTTTATGTTGTTGTTTTGGAAATGCATTGAATGCTCATGTAATTTGGAAAGAATCTAATAACAATAGTAAAAACTTAACAGGGTTAGAGGAGGATCTTCTACTTTGTTAGTTCTCTCTTCGAGAGAAGCATTGTTCTTGGTTGGCTAATCTATATTGAGGAAGTTTGTTGGGTTTTCTTCCCCTAGAGGGTTTTCCAAGATAATCTTTGTGTCTATCTTGTTTTTGTGATTGCCTCTCTTTCAGTGATCTTATATATGCAGTTAATGCGCTAAATGATTGTAATAATCAAGAAGAACTGTAATTGTTAGCTGCATAAGTATAATATCAACATGGTATCAGAGTAGACCTAAAAGAGACCAGCTCACAATTTATAAAGAAGTGGCTAGCCTCAGCGCACCATCTCCAAAATTCAGTTTTCATTGTTACAGTTGTTGCAAAATTAGGGTTTCTGCATTAACCCTAAGAGTTACGGTTTTACCTTTGTTGGAGGGCGTTGGTGAAACTAAGATAACCTAGGAGCTCGCCCTAGGAGGGCACATCTAGTCACTGGATCAGAATTCCGAAATTTGAAGTCTAAGAAATTAGGGTTTCCTCATAAAACCTTAAGTTGCAGTTGCAGCACCAGTTGCAGTGCCAGCACCAATTGCAATACCAGTTGCAGCGAAAGTTTTTGTGAAGTGTTGGGATGGATTTTTATTGTCCTAGTGCACCTTACCCTAGCAAATCTCCAACTACCTTTAGATTACAAGTTGCAGCACCTTTGAAGTTTTAAAGGTTCGTTATTTCTTACCGTTGTTGTCGGATGGTGCCACTACATGTCGATACTGTCAGAGGTATGTACTTACATATGTTTAAATTGAATCATTATTCTAAAGGGTATTTGCAGGAGAAAGTATCTTTTGTCTAAACAACAATCGTAGATCCAAAAGGATCTCAGATCCAACACATTCAAAGTAACAATGCATCCCAGGTTGAAGAAAATACTTATCATCTTGAGTAAAGGAGACTCGGAAGAAAAGCAAGAACACTCATTCTTGAGGACAAGACTCCAGGTTCCAGGTTTGATTGATTAAGTTGATAAGATTCAAATTTGCATATATCAAGTTTGATAACTTCCACATTACAAGTAAACACTATAGTTATAATAGCAATCTTTGAAAAGTTTTATTATTGAATACTTGGTAGCATGTGAGCACTATTGAGATAAATACTTATTGTAATCATTTACTAGATATAACTAACATCTCCTCTAGGAGAAATTTCTTGTTCTGTTTCCAGGTTACCATGGAGGAATGATTGATCACAACACTAGAAGAGTGTTGCTCTCATTTCTTATTATTGTATTTCTTACTTTTGACCTTTGTTTCAGGCAGGTCACAAGTGATAGCTCTGAAGGAGCTACTGTGACGATTGTTCTCGCTATTGTTTTTATTATTATTATAAAGAGTATTATTCTTGTCCACTATTTCTCCCTTGTTGTTCTTGTTCCGGGCAGGTCATAGGTGATAACCTTGAGGGAGCTATAGTGACGATTGCAGGAGGCAACATATTAGATGAGACATGGAGCAACCTATCCAAGTTGTACACATGACCATATACATCCATGTACCGAAGAAGAAGAAGAAGCTAATTTTGCTAGATACAAAACATCTCATATGGAGACAGATCATGAGGAGCAGAAGGCTCCAAAGATGACAAAACAAATCCCTCTAGTGCAGTTGATCACTCTTCAAATCATCAGGAAGAGTTAGTAGAGACAAAAGGGCCTACCCAGACTCAATGCAGTAACCAGGAAGAGACCAGCATGGTCCCATTACACTTGGCAAGATGCAAAGCCATATAGCATTGATGACTCATATCAGAGGGAGCAGATGGATCTGAAGATTATAGACTCAGAGGGATTCAAGCTTCAGAGGGAGCATGGAGACTCAAAGTGAGCCTTATCTCAGAGAGGATCAGATGGGAAAAAGAGACATCTTCCAAGACTGACAGACAAATGCCATGAGTTGAGAAGACTAGATCATAGCTTCAGAGACTTCTAGGAGATGCGAAATTTCCTGGGAAGATTCCCTTGTTTCAATGACAGAGGAGGAAGCCAGTCAAAAGGACTAGGATATGGATTTTGCCTTGAGACCAGAAGGGAAGTCAGTGGTGACTTCCAAGATTGATCTAGCAAATCAAGCATGTTGCAGATAACAGTATAAAGATGTACAAAGCCTGATTTGTGTCCAGAGGATTCTCCCAGCAAGAGAGAGAAGACTATGACGAGACACTTGCTCCAGTAATCAGAAGAAGTATATATAGAACAACCATGATCCATTAAAAGAGATCGATGTAGTATGAGATTCAGAGGGAGCAAATGAATCTATTATCGTGATAGAGTAGAGGAGCTACTCTCAGAGTTCAACAACTACAGTGAGAATGGAGCAGTCATTCTCAGTTTCAAAAAAAAGCAACTGCAAATGCAGAGTCACAGTTCCAGAAGGAACAAGTTGCAGAGAGAGTAGAGGACATACTCTCAGACAGTGAGACAGATAGTGCTTTGCAGAAAGCACATAGAGCTAGCACATGATTGTGCAGATTGAGTTGCAGCAAAGCAAGTGTACAAGTTTGGTACAATGTGATGTGAAAAATTGGCTCGTTGATATATTTGAAGAACACGAGGACAGATATATGTTTTGCGGTGAACACATTGAGTCAATACATGATTGAGCCTAAACATGTTCACCTGATTATGAAAAAACATGTGATGAGGTACCTAAAGGGTAAAATCGATTATGGACCCAGATATATCTCTAATTGTGAGATAAGATTGCAAGGCTACACAGATTCAGATTGGACAGGCAGTGACACAGACCGGAAAAGTACATCCAGATGTTGCTTTAGTATGGGATCAGTTGTGATCTCGCAACTCAGCGTGAAGCAGACCTATATGGCACTTAGTTCCACAGAGGTAGAGTATGTGGCAGCATGGTCAGCTTGTGGCGAAGCAGTGTGGCTTCGAAAGTTGATTGCAGAATTGTTTGATCTCGAGTTGAAGGAAACTTGTATCTTTTATGACAACCAGAGTTGCATAAAGTTGTCAGTGAACCCAGTGTGTCATGACAAGCATATCGAGATCAAGTACCATCATATCCGAGAGATGATACAAAAGGGAGCAGTAAAGCACCAGTGTGTTCCTACCGACGAGCAGGTAGCAAATGTGTTGACCAAGCCCTTGTCCAAAGTTAAGTTCAAGTATTTCAGAGACAAGCTTGGAGTGATCTAGAAAGACTTCCCCAGTAGTGATAAGTGATTGTTTTCTCAAGTAGTGAGATGTGATTCCCAATAGAGGGAAGAAATGTGATCCCCAGTAGAGGGAAGTGATGTGATCCCCAGAGGGAATTGATGTGATCCACAGTAGAGGGAAGTGATGAGATCCCCAGTAGAGGAAGCCACCCCAACGCAGGTTGGTAACCCCAATGCAAGCTGGTACACTACCCCAACGCAGGTTGGTAACCCCAATGCACGCTGGTACGCTACCCCAGCGCAGGTTGGTAACCCCAACGCAGGCTGGTACGCTAAAGGAGGATCTTTTGCTTTGTTAGTTCTCTCTTGGAGAGAATCATTGTTCTTGGTTGGCTCTATATTGAGGAAGTTTTCTGGATTTTCTTCCCCTAAAGGGTTTCCCAGGATAATCTTTGTGTCTATCTTGTTTATGTGATTGCCTCTCTTTCAGTGATCTTATATATGAAGTTAATGCGCTAAATGATTGTAATAATAAAGAAGAATTGTAACTTCTAGCTACATAAGTAAAATATCAACATTTGGGGCGGCTTACCAAGTTATGCCAAACAGGCTCAATCACTAACCTTATGGCAGCCTTTCAACAATTAGCCATTCATATAGAGAACTTAACAGTTTCTTTTATAAAGAATGTTTAATTAGTGGCCTCAACGAAGAGATTTGAGCACAATTATGAATGCAACATCCTACTATATGGTTGGAAGCAACTCAAAGGGCCCTAGAAGCAGAAATGGTGATCAATGCACAAACAAACAAAAACAGCCTTCATTCCTTGCACTTCTCCTCCCCAAGGTGATTCCCCAAGCACAACTCCTACTCATTCCTTGAAAGTACAAAGGTTGCCTCCAACAGAAATGGAAGACCGCCAAAGACATTGACTCTGTTGTAATCGTGATGAAAAATATGCTCCAAGTCATCGATGTAAAAAATAAAATTGTTACAAATTGATATGACCACTTAGGCCCTGACCGAAGGCACAAATACTAAAGATACACTAGGAGTTACAAATTGAGGACACCAACACTCAAACTATGGCGAATATTGAACCTCCATTCCCTCATAAAGAACCTCTAATCTTCCTGCATGCATTATTGGGCATTTCGACTCCACAAGCCTTGAAACTCACGGGCTACATCAAGCACCGAAAATTCGTAGTCCTAATTGACAGTGGCAGTACTCACAATTTCATTCACATGAGAATGGTGAAGAAACTCATTGTTTTGTACACCCAGTGCACAACTTTCAAATCATGATCACTACTAAAGGTATGATGAACTGTGGGGGCAGGGGTGAAAATGTCAAACTCTAAATGGGAGACTATCGGTTCAAAACCCATCTATTTGGCATCGATATGGGTGGTTGTGATATAGTATTGGGGGCAGAATGGCTACGCAAGTTTCATCAAAATTGGGAGGTGTTCACTGATGTCTCTAGAGGATCGAGGTAGAGGCAAAGGCTAGACAAGAGGCAAAAGGTGATACTAATGATGACGATCCAATATAAGCGATGGTGGAACATTGCTTGTCATTTAAATCTTCTTGCTCATTTATTCATAATGCTTTCTTTCAAAGTTTCAACAAATTTTTGGAATCATGGTTTGGAATCTTTAAAACATAATTTCTTCATTAGAATTTAAAT
Organism: Picea sitchensis; assembly: GCA_010110895.2. Taxonomy (NCBI): domain Eukaryota; kingdom Viridiplantae; phylum Streptophyta; class Pinopsida; order Pinales; family Pinaceae; genus Picea; species Picea sitchensis. Next base: position 220,306 of record SNQJ01S0000080.1, on the reverse strand, counting down.
ATTTTATGTAATTTTTAGTAAACCGAGTCATTGAAATCAGATTGCTCCGAGTCAATCCGATTCCAAGTACAAGTTGACCATCGACCGATCCCAAGATTGAGTTTGAGTTTTAAAACATTGATGATTTTCACTAAAGAGGGTCATGTACACACCATTCAAGGGCTTCAAGCAAGCTCTCCTAAAATAGTTGGCTCTCATAATACGGAGAAGTTATTAAAGAAAGGACACACTAGCATTATTTCCCAATTTAATGTCATACAAGTTATGGATAATATGACACAAGCAATCCACCCAAACTTGCAGCTGGTCCTCAACAAACATCATTGAGTCTTTGAGACACTAAAGGGTTTAACCCACCCCCTTCTCGAGGACAGCATGACAATGGCATTCCCCTGATTTCAGGAAGTCAACCACCAAATGTACATCCTTATCAACACCCTTTTGCACAAAAGAATGAAATAGAAAAGAACATTCAGGAAGAACTGGAGGCGAGGGTCATATGTCCCAGTACAAGCCCTTACTCATCACCAGTAGTCATGGTGTTAAAGAAGCAAGGCACTTCGCGCATGTGTCCTGATTTTAGGGTTCTCAATAAGTTGACAATCAAGGAAAAATTTCTCATCCTAGTTATTGATGATCTCCTGGATGAACTTCATGGAGAAAAATTTTTCACTAAGCATGATCTGTGTTCATGATACCACCAAATCAAGATGAAAGAGACAAACATCCATAAGACAACCTTCAGAACACACGAAGGTCATTATGAGTTTCTAGAGATGCCTTTTGGTCTTTATAATGCTCTATCCACTTTCCAGACCTCATGAACAAGATTTTCAAACCTTTCCTACATAATTTTGTGGTGGTCTTTGATGATATCTTGATCTATAGTAGATCATGGGAATCACACATAGAGCATGTTGATAAGTCCTTGCAATTCTTGAAAGACAACCAATTATTCATGAAGCACTCCAAATCTATTTTTGAGGCTCCTGAGGTTGAATATTTGGGTCACCTTGAGCATGGCCCTGGAGAGCGCATCTTTTCTCCCTTTCAACGCCTCCACTTTGTCAGCAGCAGCAGTAGCATCCATCACCTTCAGCTTGGTCCTGCATCAGAGATGGTTCTTGCTCCATGAGGTAATGAGTCCCGGTATTATGGTATGTGTCACTCTGATCCTCAAAACCTTTGAATATGTGCATTTGATTCCTTTGTTTCTAACAGGTGCTTGGATCTTATGCTTGTCCACTTGACCATGTATGGGGGAATGACAGGATGCCCTAGCAAACTTATGTCCATAGGTTTTGAGTTGCCACTGGGGGGATCTTTGAAAATCCATCATCTGTTCTTGTCATACATACCATTTTCCACCTTATTTCCCGCTCACCCATCTCATTACATTGATCTGAGCATAGGGTTGGCCAATCATTTAGGGGTTGTACCTTACCTTGTGGGAAGAATGGGCTAAACGCCAAGGGGGTAAAAGCAGTTGAAATTAAAAGCCTAAAAATAAAACCTCGAGATGCTTCACCCAGGGATCCCCGCGAAAGCAAATAAAAGGCTTCTCAGCAAGAAACAGAGGGACCTGTAAAAAATAAATCAAGACCTAGTTGAGGGATGGGGGGTTCTCATCACGAGCCATCTCATTAGGTCCTTGGGTGGCTAATGGTATGACACTACCAGCATCTGGTCACCACCCCAGGGTAGTGGCTTTTGGTTGCATGGCCAAAAGAAAGGGGGTCTCATCACGAGCCATCTCATTAGGTCCATGGGTGCCTAATGGTATGACACTACCAGCATCTGGTCACCACCCCAGGGTAGTGGCTTTTGGTTGCATGGCCAAAAGAAAGGGGGTCTCATCACGAGCCAGCATTCTCATTTCCATGAAAGTACTTGTGGCTAACATTGCGACCTTTGGTCACCAAGCCAAGGCAGTGTCCCTTGACTAGCTCCTTGAGAGAAAAAGCAATAAAAAGATAAAAAAAAATAAGACAAGACCTAGTTAGAGGATAGGAGGTCTCATCACGAGCTGGCCTATTAGGTCCATGAGCATCTAGCGGTATGACACTACCAGCATCTGGTCACCACGCCAGGGTAGTGGCTCTTGGTGGCATTGCCAAGAGAAAGGGGGTCTCATCACGAGCCAGCCTTCTCATTTCCGTGAAATGTTTGTGGCTAACATTGCCACCACTGGTCACACAGCCAGGGCAGTGTCCTTTGATTAGCATCTTGGAAAAAATGAAGATTAAAAGGCATGAATGGGCTTGGAAATATTTGCATCCATGACAGGTGCAACTCACCCTCCACAGAGGCACCCACTGGTAAGCCATCCCTGATATCACTGTACCTTTTTTCCCATGCATCCCCATCCACCTAACCCACCTACATTACTTGGATTTGATCCTTTCCAGAAACATCCCTCTACTAGTAGACACTAGCCCAATAGGATGTCATGTCACTTCCCCCAAACTTGTATTGCAGACTTGTAAAATCTCTTTGAGCACTAGACTGGGGTAAAGGGGTTTTATGCACATGTTTAATAAATATTGATGATTAGATGTGATTGACATTGTTATGATCCCTGTGACTTATGAACCCATGGAGGGCGTAGTTGTTGATGTGCAGGATCATGCCTGACGAACAAGTACCATGTTGGATAAGTACACATGGGGAGATGATCACTTCGAACCTCCATGGGGTTGAAGAGCCCACCAGATGGATGTTGCGACCCTAGCAGGGGGCAGAGACAGAACATAGCGTTTGTACCAGGGAAGAGCAGAAGAATCCACCAAAGGCAGCTGAGCAGACATGTACCTAGGGGGGTTGAGCCCTCTCCACAGGAACGTTGGCCTTAGAAGGCCCAGGACATCTCCCAGGATGCCCATGACGTCACCCAGCAGTATGGACGTTTTGGGAGGCAGCTTTGGCAGTTTTGGCACGTGTGGCAGCTTGGAGAAGCCCAAGGAGGACTAACGTTTTGCTCCAGGAGGCTGCATTTGCCCTAGAAGGGGCTAACATCACCCTAGAAAGGGGATGACGTCTATCTATTGCTTGATTAGGTTTTTAATTTAAGCATTTAATGTAAAACAGTATGATTTTAGTATTTTGGCCTTGTCGGCTTTTTAATGACCTAAAATGTAATTTAGGTCATTGCTACTGTATAAATTGAGTGTTTTTACCTTCATTTTTTTATCATCTCTCACTCACTCATTAGTGAGGTCTGAAATTTGCGCCATTTTTGGGGTTATTGGCTGAAATATTGAGGCGCACTTGTTGAAGGAAGATTTTACTTGCCATTTTTGGCATTTCTCTTGGTGGAAGGTGTTACAACTAGGGTTTTGCTACATGGTTTCTTGGTTTATGTAAGTGAATTTCTGCAAACACTTCTTAATTGAATGGTTTTAGTTTCATTTACTTGCATATGTAATTATATTTTGTTGAATCAAACCCTAGGTGACAAGCACTAGTTGATGTCCTTGTCTCATGTCCCCATCAAGATTTTTAGCCATTTGATTTGCATGAAGAAGATAGAGCCTTGCCATTGCAACACTCTATCCTTCCTCTTAGCCTAGTCGTTTTGTCATTGTTGATTTAAGAAGGAGAAAAACGCACCAAGGCCTAGCTATTCTACACTTGGTGAGTCGTTTTTCCCTAGGGTTTGCCTAGTGAAGCCTTGCCATAGCAACACATCACTTGCTAACCCTCTTGTCTTAGATCAAATCATTATTCAAGCAAGTCATTTTGCCATTGAGCTAAGGAAGGAGGAGAGAGCATTGAGGCCTAGGTTTTCTACACCAAAGTGAGCCTCTCTCCCCTAGGGTTTCATCTTTGAGGCCTTGCCATAGCAACACCTCAAAGTTTAACTCTCTTGTCCTTAGTTTTACCATTTTCACTTAGTCCTTCAGCCTTTGCGTCCTCTCTTTGACTCCATATACCCTAGGAACGCACTGATGTAAGGCCTTGTGCTTTGAGTGACTTGATCACAAAACAAACTTCCAATTCTTTGAACAAACCTTAACTTTTACTAACCCTAGCCTAGACTAACCCTACTAATTATATTGTTGTCGTCATCTTCTTGTGCTATAAACACCTTGGTGCAGCTATCGTTTTCTTTTTAAAGCAATTGAATGGTTGGTTAAGGCATTATCTATGAAGTGTTGTTTTGTTACATTGAATGCCACATTTCTCTAGCATTTATTGAGAAGTGATATTGTAATCATTGCTATAGTGTAAACATTGATTTACTTCATCAATATTATTGCTCAATTGCTTATTACCAGAAAGTCATTGATTATATGAAGTACTAATTAGCAAGCAAGCTTGCACATGTAGTTTCATTGTTGCTTTGTTCTCGGGCAGGGATACTTCTTGGTTACTACTTTCGGTTATCTTTATTGGCTATAAGCCGGACTTTCTGATCAGGTCGTGACTTGTGAGGGGGATTATTATCACTTAGCCTTGCTAAACCCTTTGCCTTCTCAAAACTCCAAGTCACCGGGGACGTCTCCCCTAGGCCTTACCTCCCTAAATAGAAAGAACCTTCCCATCAAGGTGATAGTGGGTGGGACTGGTTCAGTTACACCAGTTTGATGTCTTTTCATCAATCCATTATCGTAACTACAAACTGCACGATAATAGTTTCCATAGTTTGTTTTATGTTCTCTAATTCACTTTACTCAAGTGAATTCAATGTCACGTTATACTTAAGTGACTAATTTCACTTTATGACTTAAGTGAATAAAGTCAAAGTGAAATTAGAACATAAAGTAAAGTGTGAGGGTAATACTTTCCCCCCTTTGTGTTTAAAGACTCATAGACACAAGGGGACCACTTTCCAAGGTACCCAAATCTCAACATTGGATATAGAACATCTCATATGGAGATTGACAGTGAGGAGCAGGGAGCTCCGAAGGATGAAAGCACATATCTCTCTAGTGCAGTTGTTCACCCATCAGACTATCAAGAGGAGTTAGGAGAGCCACCCGAGCCATTGGATCTACCTAGAGATGTTGTCATGACCAGGAAGAGGCCAGCATGGCTTTGTGACACTTTGCAGGATGCAAAGGGCATGAAGTTATATGACATTGATGAGTCATATCATTGATTCCAAACCTTTCAATCATGAGGAGGAGTAGGTGGCTCCACCAATGGTGAGACAGGTGGCTCCACCAATGGTGAGACAGGTGAAGGATCTTAGATTGATGCACTATTTCTTGGGATTGGAGGTGTGGCAGAGACCAGGCGAGATTTTCCTTGGACAAGGAAAATCTACATTTGAGATTTTGCGCAGATTTAGTATGATGGACTGCAAGTCCATGGCCACACCTATGGAGACAAATCTGAAGAAGTTGAGTGACTCTACTCCAGATTCAAATTTAATGGATCCCACTATGTAAAGGCAGTTGATTGGATCCTTGATGTACCTGGTTAACACCAAGCCGGATATTTGCTTTGCAATAAACACCTTGAGCCAGTTTATGGTAGAGTCGAGACACTACAATTGGGTTGCAGCAAAGCATGTGTTTAGGTACTTGCAAGGTACAATTGGATATGGCCTCAGATATGTCTCAGGTGGTGAAGTGTGGCTATAGGGATATACAGATTTCGATTGGGCAGGGAGTGCAGTAGACAAATTGAGCACCTTGGGGTGTTGCTTCGACTTGGGATCAGTTACGATTTCAGGAAAGCAGGTTTCTGTAGCACTCAGTACATCAGAGATGGAGTATATCATAGACAGTGTCACAAGTAGTAAAGCAGTGTGGCTTCAGCAACTTCTTGCACAACTTCATTCGAGACATGATGCAGAAGGGAGCAGTGAAGCTCCGGTACATATCCACAGATGAGCAAATTGCAGATCATCTGAGCCATGATACAGAAGGGAGCAATGAAGCTCCAGTATCCAAAGACGGGCTTGGCGTGATGCAGAATGTCTCCCTCACTGAGAGGGAGTGTTGATGTTTTGGGAAACACCGGGCATACATTCTCCTCCAATGGCCATGTGACTTGGCCAAGGAGAATGGCCCAGGCATAGTCTTTATCCTTGCTCATATGACTTGACAAGGACCGAGAAAGATTCGAGGTGTTGATGCTCCTCCAAATGGCAGTACCGGGCAAGCATTCTACTCCAATGGCCATGTGACTTAGCTAAGGAGAATGGCCAAGCATTCTCCTTTGATGGCCATGTGACGTGGCTAAGGAGAATGGCCCAGGCGTAGTCTTTATTCTTGATCATGTGACTTGACAAGGACCGATGAAGACTCAAGGTACATATGCATCGAACAGACATTCTCCTCCAATGGCCATGTGACTTGGCTAAGGAGAAAGTCCAGGGCGTTGATGTTCTCCATGTATTAGCATCGGGAAGACACTCTCCTCCGATGGCCATGTGACTTGGCTTTGGAAAATGGCCCAGGGTGTTGATGTTCTTCGTGTATTAGCATCGGGCAGCCATTCTCCTCCGATGGCCATGTGACCTGGCTAAGAGAATGGCCCAGGTGTGGTCTCTATCCTTGATCATGTGACTTGACAAGGACCATTGGAGATTCGAGGTGCTATGTGGGAGAAGTATACATCAACTACGTGTTATGTGGGATAAGTATACATCAACTAGGTGCATGCCAGAGAAGACTACATAAACCTGGCTCAAGGACAACCTTTCTATGAAAGAATAAATTCAAGTATGGAGAATGCCTCCCTCGTTGAAAGGGAGTGTTGAAGTTTCGCAACTTCGGGTAATCATTCTCCACATTGAAGACCACGAAAGAGAAGTCAGCCCCATTGGAAAGTAGTAAAGTGAAATTGAAGACCCCAGAAGAGAAGTCGACTCCACTGGAAAATAATAAAGTAAAAATTGTATATCCAGGAAAAGAAATCGGCCCCACTAAAAGTTACTTGATGATTATAAATAAGGGTGGACGTCTCCTCATTTGAACACATACACTCAGCTCTTACTCGAGGAAAAGAAGGCGTGGGTCTGAGGAAAAGGTAGAAGATGTTGCAACTGCAATTTCTAGGTGTACTATCTTGTGCGCTACCTATTGGAGAGTTGTGTTAGGCTTGTGAGGTGACTCTGTATATCTCTTGGCTTGTTTTTCATGGTGGTAATCTTATGAACTGTTAAATTGATTCTTCTAAGAAAGGTTCTTGGGTTTTCTCCCAAGGATTCGGTTTCCTAGGATAAATTCTTGTGTTCTTGTGTCTATTGTGCATGGTTAATATTTCTAGATCTTTTTATTTCCGTTGCATTGTTATAGTTGAGATTTTCAGTGTATAGTTATTCTATGATAACAGTGGTATGAAAGTGAATCTTGTTTTTGAAATCATAAGGAAATAACTATCAAGATCTGAGAATCAGAAAAATCAACACACCCTTGGGGAAGGGTTTGCTACTGGGAGGTCTCATTGATGAGTCATTGTATCATTCCCAATCATACTTATCACTTTTCACACTTTCATCCTTTTCATGTCCCCATCTTTTGGGATTTTCGGGTGTATTGATCCCAAGAAGGGATTGTACCTCATTTCAGGAGAAGGGGTTGAAGGCCCAAAGAGAATATAGTTGGCAAAAGATAAAAGCCAAAATTATAACCTTCAAGATGCTCGCCCAAAGAGGTCTTGAGAACAATGAAACGTTTCTCCTAAAAAAAATCGAAGACCTGCAAAAGTAATCACATATATAAATGTCCCACTTGTTGAGGGATCTACACAAGTGTGTTATACCCTTTGCTTTACCCATATGGCACTCTATGTACCTCTGGCTTCAAGTGACATTGTGGTATTTCCTTCAAGTCTTATGTTACCCATTTGGAGTAACCAATTGTTATGGACTTTAATCAATTAATGTTGAATAAATGGGCTTGGAAAAAGGATGCATTGAAAACGAAGGTGCAACACACCCTCTACAAACACACCCATAAATGAGACAATATGAACTCTTGTATGTCATGAACCCCATGACCAAAAGTCTTACCCCCATCAATTCCATCTTCTTTACATGACTTAGAAAGGGTCCACCCAGGAAACACTCCTTGACTTGAGGAATGACTCACCCAATAAGTCACCTTGACAACCCTCCCATACCTAAAACTTGGCAAATTGCATAGGGTCTTTGAGCACTTGTTTAATTTGATAAGGTGGTTTTGATGCACATGTTTAGGTGGCTCTTGTATTAAAAGTGATTTTACTTGCCATGACGCATTTGACTTGAGACCTAACTCACCTGACACGAAGACACGGGACACGGAGGACACGGGACACAGAGGACACGGGAATACAAGTATCTAATATGGACACGACTACCCTTGAAATCAGGACACGGGGGACACGTTATATATATATATATATATATATATATATATATA